>JAGTTH010001551.1:0-15772 GCA_022606485.1 Agraylea sexmaculata
TTATCATACAACAATTATTATATTCATGGGAGAAACTAAAGTTTTTTAATATTGATTAATATTATTATGTTTTAAGATTGTTCTGTTCCGTCCTGTATTTTTTTTGTATAAAAATTCACATATATTAAAAAAATTAGAGAAGCATAAAAACATATATAAGATGATAGAATGTGATAGATATTAATGTAATATAAATAGAAACATGTTAAAAACACAAAACAAATATTTTTTTAATATTGTTTTGTTAACATCCGATAATTCAAATTGATTTTTTTTCACTACATAATAAAAATGTGAACCACGCAGTGCTTTACAATTATGAGCAATTGAAAACCTGTTCTTTCACCCTTTATGTTAAAACAATCAATAAAAGATAAATTGGTTGATCAATTTAAATTATTTTTCTATAACTGTTGATTACCTGGTGTGATTTTTACACATTAAATTTATCAAATTGCCAATATTTTCGTTCCTTATAAATCTGCAATCCCATTCAATAGTGATAAAGACTATGGGTATAATATTATATAACAAGGCTGGTGCGTTTTGAAAAGGATGTTCACGAATAATGTAATGCTGTAGTAATAATATGTATTGTTGAAATGTCATAAGGTAGTGAATATTTTAGATCATATATCAAAATGCGGTAAATCAAAGTTGTCTATATGTAATGTTTTCTCTTCTAAGTTCTTCTTCTACTTGTTCAGTGTTCGCACTTTGTTATAGGCGCGTCCATACAAAAAGCAATGCCGTGAGCGTCACACACCGTTGTTCTGCTATTAAAACTAAATACTCAATAGCCATGCTCAACCATCAGAAAACTAGTTAAATAAATTATAAAATATATATCAAATCAAGAAATTTCAAAAAATCTCTGTTAAACTTGAGAATATTTCGAGGCGGGTTATAGTTTTGCGGTGAAACCAATCATGACCATTGATGAATAATCTACATTTGTCTTAAGTGTGAAAATTTTTCTATACTAAGAAATAATCAAACCTGGTCTAAGTAGATGTAATGAAATGCTTTGACGTATTCGAGCTCTGCAATGATTTTCTTTATAATATTGCTTTATTATTTGAGTATTGTATTAATTTATTTTAACACAATTACTTATCATTCAACAATAATTATATTCATGGGACAAACTAAAGTTGAATGCAAATTAAAAAAAAATATTTTTTCAATATTATTATGTTTTAAGATTGTTCTGTTCCGTCCTGAATTTTTTTTTATAAAAATTCACATATATTAAAAAAATGAGAGAAGCATAAAAACATATATTAGATGGATAATATTATATTTTATTGAAAAAAATATGAAAATAATGCTTCATTTTATATGGTGCGTTTTTACAATCGTTAAAATATTCGCACCTTTGTTTTTGTGGAATGCATATACATTTGATATGTGTAAAAATCAGACCTAGTCCAAGTGGATGTAATGAAGTGCTTTGACTTATTCGAGCTCTGCAACGATTACCTTTATAATATTGCATTCCTTCTGCATTCTTGGATATTTACATAATAGATATTAACAGTTTTTATATTTATGGTAGAAATTATAAAATTGAATCCGAGGAAAAAGTGTACATTTAAAAGATAATAATTCAAAACTTACAAAATAGTAATAATCATTGCAGTGTCCAATTACCGATGCACCCATTTGATTTAATAATTTTTTTTTTAACTAACCTAAACTGAGATCTCAATTATAAGCAGACCTAGTCCATGTGGATGTAATGAAGTGCTTTGACGTATTCGAGCTCTGCAACGATTTCCTTTATAATATTTATTATTGTCTTATTTTACTTCACTTCACTAATATTTACATAAAATATTATATGATATACGTGTACACTAATCATACACCAATTAATATATTAATAGGACAAACTATAAAGTTGAATACAAAAAAGAGTAATTTTATTTTAATAATATTAAAATGTTTTAAGATTGTTCTGTTAATACATTTCACCGAATAATTAATGATTATGTGTAATAAAAATGTAAGACACGAAGTGCTCTACAAGAGTCCGGATTTGTAAACTTGTATCTTCTCTCTGATATTTACACAAAATATATGATATACATCTACCATTATCAATTATTTTATTCATGGGACAAACTATAAAGTTAATGGAAATTTAAAAAATATCAATTTATTTTATTAATATTTAATATGTTCTGTATATAAATATGTAAGCCGAGCAGTGCTTTACAATTAATTGGTACAAACTAGTTTTGGCATTAATTAATAATAAGAGTATGTATCAATACGTAGCTTACGAAGACACAAGTTTTTTTTCTAAACTGAATAAATAAATATCTGGCAACATTTTCAATATATTTTGTTTAAGACTAAATAAGCGACTAGTATAAAAATCTTGCGGTGAATGTCAAAAAGCGCGTCCGACGTTTACGATCCACGTATACGTACACCAGAATTATGTCATAAAGAAAGTATTTTGTATAGAATATTATATATATATTCCAGCAAGGTTTATTATGAATTATGATAATTGAATGGTAGAAGACCACTGCAATAGCAAGTTTCCGCAAGAGCATAACTCATCAACAGCTTTTCAAGTCTCCGAAGAGTCTCATCCATAAAAGCTCTTCAACGCACTCGTCAACCAGTTCCCACATGCAAATAATAAAAAAATGTTTAACTTTTCTCTTCCGTACAATATAATTTATGACCTCGATGTTAGATCATGATTTTATTATGACCATTCAATAAATTTCATGAGAGCGTTTTCATTCTTAACATTACCTTTTTATATATTACAATTTCTTTATTATGCATAAGTTTTTACATTGATTGATAGAACAATACATCTTTGGAAATAGACTTAGGTGTACAGAGTGTTTACATCTTTTTACCTATAACTAACATGAGAATGTTTTATTTAAATTTGATATGAGTAATAGTATTAAATTATAGAAAGAATGGGAAAAAAAATAAAAACCCATTTACAAATTTGAAGATTAATAAATAATAACAACAACTAAAGCAATATTAACAAACTAAATAACATTTTTTTTTGGTAAAACAAAATTTGAGTTGAGTGGATTATTAGAAATTTTATTTTATTTTTAAAAATAATATCAGTTTTGGAAGTCCATTGGTAAAATGAACTTACGTTTCCTCGAGGCATATTTGGTTTAATTTACATGTCTTATGATTGGGTTAGTCGGAAAGTTAGTCATTTTAGTGTAATGTTTTTTACTCAAATCTGCGATATTTGCTTTGATCATTTTTAACTTTATGTCCTCGTGGACCTTTTTGCTGGATACAAATATTACCATAAAATTTACAGTTACTTCCCTTTCAATAAGACACTTAATAACACATTTGTTTCATTACCTTGATTATAAACCAATAATTCACAAAGAGTCTATATAAATATTTGGAGCAATGTAAAGAATAGCTTAACTAATAGTTATTACAGTTATAAAAAAAACATTTTAAAAATGTCAAGTCAACAAAAATATATGATAGGGAATAGTATTGATAAAATTCAGATAAATCGACATCCAGATTTACTATGATTTTCTGGATTGAAATGTAAATACTGAGGCGATACTGGAAAAATTATATTAGTATCGTATGGCAATACTATTCATTAATCAATTATTTTTTATAAGAAAATCTGAATTGACCCAACTTAAATTATAAATATTTGTGGTAGTCTTGGAATTACATGAAAGCCTTTAAAATATTTGAAGTTCAATTAAAGACATTTTTTAATATATATTTTTTTATAGTTTTTGTTTATTTTTTCATACTTATAATTTATGTAAAATTAGTATCGCTTTCATAATATGAAAATAATATATTTTTTCAAAGTATGCAATTAAATAAAATCATTTGACAAACACGCATATGAAATAGACTTCAATAAATCATATTTTTATTCCACCTTAAAACACATCCAAAAAATACACTATTTAACGATGCGTAATTAAAAATGCAAAAACTAGTTTACGGAAGCATAGCCGGGAAAAAATGTCAGCTAATATTTCGAATCGTAAATAATAACCACAATAAAAAGGCATGATTTAAAGTCAATTTGAGTGGTTAAGTTTGTATAATGTGATTAAATATATTGTGGCTGGTGATCATAAACCAAAAGTCTGGTCTAATGGTGACTTGAAAGGCGAGCATTCCAGTTCAAGAAGTCATAAACAGTCTTGTATGACTTGATGCTATTACACGAAAATAATATTTATATTATCTGACCCTCATTTGGGTTACAATCAAATTATTTTTATGGTGTCGGCCTTCGGTGGCGCTAGCGAGTAACTTGCTCAAGGCAGCTTGCATACAAACACTTAAAAATCGTCATATAATAGTAATTATATGTATATGAAAACCTTATATACTCATGTATAATAATTTTATATTTAAAATATAATATCCTAAAAAAGATTGAATATTTTGATGTGAAATATGGGAACAAATTGACGACTACAGTGTTTACTTTTTTGAATTTAGTAATAATAATGTGTAAAAACGATTCCAGTGTTTCACAATTATAATAAAAACAATAATCAAAAAATATTTATAAATAAAATAGAACATAATTATTTAAATTCTACAAATCTTACTTAAAACCTGACATGTTTTTTATAAAAAAATACGAATAAATTGCAATTTAAATATAAACAGAAATACAAATATTTCAATTAGTTCGTGTTTTTGTAAACTCTAAAACTTATTATCGTTAATTTAAAAATATTATCATTAATTATTCAAATTCTAAACATATTACTTAAAACTTTACTAGTTTAGTTAAAGATATATTTTCAAAAAAAATATTGATTTATAATTAAACACTTTAATTAAAATACTTGTGCAAAAACACGGAATAACGAGTTTTTTGTATAAATGAATTATTTCAAAATTCAAGGACTTAAACAATTTTAAATTATTTTTTCTATGGTTTATAAATATAATAAAATGAATGAGGGGCTCAGAATCAAAAGCTCTCAAATACAGTTTTCATATTTTTTTTTCAAAAAATATTTATTATAACGGATTGAATTAAACCCAAGCTGTAATATTTGATCATTAAAATTCATTTTAAAATCGGTTTTTCTATATTTCCCATATTCTGTATAAATTATATGGCATCTCATATCAATATTCATATTAGACATAGGTAAATAGATTTATATATTTTGTACACCTAGGTTTAGCTACTAAGATGTATTATATTACCATTCATTATATATTGATAAATAATAAAGAAATTTTAATAAAAAACATATTAATGATAAAGATAAATGATGATTCCAATGAAGATGTTCGTTTTTCTTCTTTTAAATTTAACTGTACTATATGAATATTTTCTAAAAACGAATGAAATCAGCTTTTATATATAAATATATTTATTGAATAAATATAATTTGTTAACTCGACTAGTTAAATCTCATATATTTCGGTATCAAAAATGTACTTGTACTAAAATCTTGCAGCGAATATTTAATGGCGCTTAATATACTACTAATATTTCAACTTAACTAATTCCACTTTCGAATGTATTTTAAAAGTAGTTTTAAGTATTCATTAATCAGAAACGGTGTCAACATGGAAATAATTATCACAGAGATGTTGTCTTATAGAAACATCCAAGTAAATCACTTCAACTTCTCTTCTAATCTCATCTCTACAATGTTACCGTTCACATTTTAACGCCTTCTCTATTCATCAATGGCTTGGCTTTAACACTTCTTATCCAATAAACCACATTTTTTCTTACCTTACAAAAAAACTGTTCCTCTTAATTTCTGCCTTCGATGTATAAATCTACTTCCAATTACCGCTATTTTTTTTATACACTTTTATTGATTCAACTGCGCCAATATACAGAGTGGAATGGAAGTAGAGTAATATTTAAAAAATATATTTTTAGCCTTAATATTTAATAATAAATTCATTAAATTTCATAATTAAACTCACCTATTAATGGAGACTTTGAATAATAAGCTGCTGTCATTCCATATAAAGAACTGTTTAGTTTAAACAGTACCCAAACTTTGTAATTATTTAATTATTTTTAAATACGGTAAAAAACATATTTTTTACTATTTTTTCTACACGATTGAATATTATTTTTATACTCGATTATATCAATAAATATGTATATTAATATTAATATAGGGTACCAATAGATTTTTTTTAAATAAAACATTTAATGTCCTGAAATCAAATTTAATGTCGTAAAATTATGAAAATAGAATGACAGCAGCTAATTATTAATAGCATGAATAAATCTGGCCTCTACTAACATTTTGACATTATAATGTTTAATTAGTTCATTAAAAATATTATCAATTTTTAATAGTCAACCCTGTGTATAAGACAATGTGGTTAAAAAGCATGATTTGCCTTTAAATAGGACACCTTGAGACTAGTATGGATGCTAGATATATGAATTCAATTAGTAAAATTAAACAATTCCTATTTAAAGTCCAAAGTATGAAATCTCTACGAACAAAAGTATAAATAACTAAAAAATGGCTATAATATAATAAATTATGAATTCTCAAAAATTGCAATAAATTAAAAAAATATATATTAATCGCACTTATTCCCGAATAATCACACTTATAAATTTAATAATAAAATTATATATATTAACTCCCAATTGTATTGAATGGTTTGTCCCAGGTTGACAATTCAATTAGTGAAGGTGTGACAAATGAGTGGGAGCAATCTGGATACAAATTCACGGCTTCGATATAGGAAGTAGACAAGGTGAGTGTATATTTTTTTTTATTTAACAATTTAATGGTGCTAGAGATGTGTTAATTGTAAGAATGTTTTTATCGGAAGACCATCTGTCTCCGTGAACAAACAGTAAATCTATGTTACTTGGGAACGAGTGGACAACACACTGAGATATATGGAACATTGGATACCACTTATCTATTACTTATATTAAAATTATTGAATTATTCATGAATTACAAATTATGTGATTTTAAATTTGCTATTTGGTATAATTGTGGCGTTTATTTAACATGGTTTAATTTTTTTATTGTGCTCATGAAATTTATTATGGGAGATTGATTTTACATTTTATTTTAGAATAATGTATGGAAGAATAAATATCATCGCATGTATATTATAAAATTAATGATGAGTTCGTGGCTATGGAACTTAACGCCTCAATTTATTAATATTGAAAGAAAATTTCTACAATTCGGCTAATGAAAAATAAATATTATGCATTTTTAAAATATATATCTCGGGCGATTAATATATTAAATATTTTGTATATCGGAATGTTTAAGAATAGTCATCATATTCGAAATTAAAATTATTTCTAGACAACTATTTAAAAAAATGTATTTTTTGGTAAATAATTTATAATTTATTATGAACAAGGTAAACATAATAATATAATAGTTTTAATAAGAATAAAACATTTTTATTAAATATATTACACAGGGTGGACTTGAAATAACTGAGAATATTTAAAGGGGGTGGTAGGATATCACAAATATATTTTTATAAGCGAAAAAAAGATAAAATATATATTTTTTTATCAATTAAAAATTAAATAAATAATTTATAATATCAATAAAGTATAACAAACACAATACAACTACTGAATACTTCACAGAAATATCTGAATCCAAGATGGTAATCCAAACTCGATTCCAAAAGCACTATTAATAGTGTTATTATATTTGAATTAATAAAAAAAATTAAAAAACATTTCAATGAATTCTGATGAAATATTAATTAGCTCAAAAAAGGATTGATTTTAATGAAAATGAATTTAGTTATAATATATTAAAATATCCTAGACCTAGACATATTTTATCTTCAATTTCGCATAACAAAAAATATAGTTTTATTCTGATTTTAGTCTGTTTGGAACGCATCGCTGAGTTGATTAGCATTTCGTAATAATTTAACACCAGGCAAGGAGATACACTGTGTTTTTTTTATAAATAATTTATAGATATTGTAAGACAGAGCAGAGGCGGTGTTTGGGACAAAAGACATAATTTGTCTGTTCGACATTAACATTTTCATCATGATTATTTATGAATGTGAATACATAAGAAATGACACAGTATTATTCTCGATCCGATTGTGGCTTCCGATGGTTTTACCTGTAATAATTGTGTTGAATTATTAAAGATGGTTGCGGTATTCACACTTGGCGGTCGTAGGTTAAGAGAGAAGGCTGCATTAATTGCAATAAAAAGTGTTGAATGAGAATTGCCTTCGGACTAAATAGCCACCATAATTATATTATACAAATTACGTTGTGTATCTCTTATATTGTAACGTCTCCTTGATCTTATCCACCAATAATAAATATCATCATATACTTTAAGTATTTCATATTTTGCATCTTGCAATTAACTAAGTAATTAAAAATGTATGGCGGCATGTAAAAACAGCATATGAAGCATTCATAAGTAGGTATTATTAGTTGTATCGAATTCTCTAAAAAAAGTCGCAATATTTCATAAGCAAAATATCTAAAATTCAAACCTCCCCTTTTTTGATATTTTAATACTTGAGTTGACATAAATTTTTTAATTAAAGTATTTTTTTTAATCTGCTTTAGACAATTCATATATGCTTAAAAAATAATGTGTCACTTTAGTTTCCAGACTTTTTAATTAATTTATTTAATTGTATCCGATGGATTTCATTGATTTAAAGTTGTTGTGAACAAGAAATTAAAATAAATTAAAAAATATATAAAACCACTTATTCATTATTTACCTGAGACTTTTATGGGATTGTTCTTCGTCTTTGTCTCTAAAATATAAGATTTTATTATTTTTATGCTATCTAGTGCAAATTTTTAATGTGAAAATATTCAAATAGTCCAGAAAAAAATGTTGAATTGTTGTTTGTTAAACTCCATTTTATATAGATTTTTAGAAAAATCAGTTTTTTGTCTCTCCTGTACGATTTCGTAAAATGGACTGCAAATAAAGGCGATTTTTCTTCAAGGAAACTTTATAAATATATCCCTACCTACTCAACAAATTTATTACAATTAAATATTGCTTTGTTTATTTGAATGACAATTTCTATTGACTTTGTTCAGAATGAAATTTGTGATATAACAGCTACAGTAGAACTGGTTGGTATTTTCATAGGGAATGATAACGAATGTGTTATGCAAGGGATTGGAGTTCACATTAAGAATATTTAAAGTAATGCATTAATATGAGAACAAATTGTGTTAAGTGTTCTTGCAGAAGAAGGCGAGGTCTATTAAGGAGTATTAAGGAAATGAAAATCAGCAGGTGGTCTTTGTGATCTCTTACCTGCATATATTTCAGCTTTACAGGATCACTAAGTCCTTACATGCCACCACTGCATGCTCTAAATAATTACACATTCTGCTTATATTGTACGTTGCTAAATTATTGAAACAAGAAGAATTTTGAATGAAATTTGAAGCTGAATTCAAGATGCAGATCGACCTCAATTCATTTCATGTGATACTTTAATTGTCATAATCATAAAAAAACGTGTCAACTTGAATGTATTAACGAGATGCTGAAGCGTTTTCAAAATATATTTTGCAATATTACGTCCATCTCCAATTATAAACCGTGATACCATTTACTAAAAATAAATACTGAAATCCATATCTAAAGAAGAAAAAAATATTTTAGGCAAAATCGTGTATTGTGTTAATATATATATATATATATATATATATATATATATATATATATATATATATATATATATATATATATATATATATTATGATTAGACTACGACATTATTAAGTCTTCACATAATAATTATATCATATAATTTAACTCATAAATGGATTTTTTGTAGATACTTTTATGTTTTACTAACACATCGATTTGGCATATCTATGAAACTGAAAGTGAATTCAACGCGTGGGATTTTAAAACCTGAAAAACTCCATAATAATGCAATAAACCTTGCAATCTTTTAGATGTCCAGATTTTATGTGAAATGCTGCATATATTATAATATTAATAAACATTTCAAAACTAGAAAAGTGTTAAAGACTAAATATTTTAAAAGCGCGACGTCTCTGTTTTATGAATACAAAATATATAATTTCAAAGGTGGACTTTACTTATCTAAGAATATTTTAGGGGGTGTTAGGATATCACGAGAATTATTGAAAAAAAAAATTGTAAAAAAATATTATAAATTTTAAAATATTGATAGTGCTTTTGGAATCGAGTTTGGGCCACCATCGTGAAATCAGCTGTTTCTGAGAAGTACTCAGTAGTGACTGTGACGTGTGTATTGTGTCTGTTATGCGTAATAAATATTATTAATATTTTTTTTCTATTTATTTGCAATTCTCTACCACCCCCTAAAATATTCTCATTAATCCAAGTCCATCCTGTATATACCTACTGAATGAAATTATAAAGTTTTACTGTATCAATATATTGCACAAAATTAAAATCACGTGTGTATTATGATTAATTTATTTAATAAATAAAAATTATATTTTTTAATATATTTGATTCTTAGATTTGAATACGATGTAATGGGAATTTTTAATGCGGTGTATATTCTTAATTCCAGATAACAGGTTAAATTCTTATTAAGCATATATTATAATTCGTATTTCCATGCAATTATTATCACCATTAAAATAGCTTTATAAAATAAATGATATAAAAATATAGATAAACATAAATTACTTATGATTTTTTTTTAAATTTGTAGTTCTTTCATCTTTCATTTCTTGTTAAAAAAATCATATAGTTTAGTGTCGGCTTATTTCTTAATATAACATCGGGTCCGTTTTCGGTGTGGAGCGGTCGGTTAATTTTTCACAGTAAGTGACGTGTCGGTTCTCTGTGAAGACATAATCTCGGTGTTGTTATAAAGTACCTTACTTGTATAATAACTCACATTTCTGGTTACCTTATTTTGGACACATTCTATTTTACGAGAAGCCTGAGGTTGTTCAGTGGCGCCCTTAATTAAGGGCTGTCTTCAAAAAAGATAAGCCGCCGAAGCCTGTCCCTTTAAATCTTAACGCTGGCTGAAATATAACAACTACAAATTTGGGAAAGTAATACCCGAAACCACCAAATTCACATAAAGCTAAAGAGAAATGGTAATTTGACATTTTTATTGACTAAAGTTAAACAATAAATTTATGTACATTAAAAAACAATTCATTATATAAACAGTTAGATAATCTGTGTACATAACTTAGGTTGCAGAATTTTCTTTATAAACGTAAGAAACAAATAATAGCCAAGATATATATTTCTTTAATTAAATAAATCCTCATAGAATTCAATAAAAATATTATTTAATTAATAAAAAAAATTATAAATAATTTGTCTCATTGCCTTTTGTCTAGACTAGAAGAATTTTTCATATATAATGTATAAAATATTAATCATTTGAGGGCTTAATCCAGAAATTTAATAAAATAGTGGAGGAGCAGAAAAGTGTTTCATTACCCTATAAATAAATTAAAAATATTACTTGGATTTTTTTATCCCATAGATATTTTTAATCGCAAAAAAATATTTTTTGAGAAAAGTGAAGCTAAGACGTTTGCATGTTAAGCCGTCGATAAACACATTATTAGATTAGCCCCTTTGGTTTCCGTTGCTTTAAATGATTAATATCAAATAATTGTATAATAAAATTTAAAAATGTAAAAAATAAGACAATGAGAATAATTAATAAAATTATTTATATTTATAAATGTTAACAAAATTAAGTATTTTTTTGAAAATAATGGAGTTGTCACGTTAATAGATTAAGCTGTCGATATAAACCTTGACAAGATTGTGTCAAATTTGAATATAATGTATCACGTTTTCAGACAAGATCGTCAATGTGATTTTTTTTTAATAAATTTTGCTCCTCATGCAATTTTAACAATGTTTTTTAATTTAATTTTAAAAAATGTTGAATTCGCTTCTCTGTCTTATGACGCCTCATTTTAATAGGAAAGACCTAAAATAATTTAATAAAAATTACATGCAAATCAACAACATAAATTTCTATTCAATTTGAAGTGACGGTTTATTTCATGTCGGTGTTATTTTAATATAAAATCCAGCACGCGTCAACAGCAATTAACATAGTGAAAATCACCTTAGGCATTCACCTGTATTGTTTATTACACCATAACGTTACAAATAATTAATTCCGATACCGAATCCCCGAAATTAACTCCGGACATATTTATTTATAGATACGCTTAGAAAACGCCGTCGTTAAATTTAATGGCGTTCGACAATCGCATGTGACCGAATACATTTTACACTATAAATTACTAATTTTGATTATTAACGTCACATTAGGCGGCCGAGAAATATATTATGTGTATCTATGAATGCCTCCACGTTATTATTTTTTACTTTGGTAATTAGTCACAATAATAATGTGTGCGACAAATAAATTATAAATATTTCGATACAGTACTTACACTCCACAGAGCTTGTCCAAAATATAATTTATTTATCATATTCAATTATTAGATTTTTTATATTAATATAGGTAAACAACAATATAATATGCTAGAGTCCTTTGGGGTTTTTGTATTCATCACGAAAATATATGAAATTTACATCTCGAATACAAATTTCGCCATACTTTATCTTTTATGTTTTTTTTTAACTTCCCATAGTTTTTATTATTAAATATTAAGTATATCTAATGTCACATAAAAATGTTATTCTCATGTTAATTATAGGTAAAAATATTTAAACATTCTGTACACCTAAGTCTAATTCATAAGATGTTTTGTATTATATAAACAATGTAAAATTCAAATTAAATCAAGGGCCTTTTTTATTTCAGATAATTTTAGACTGACAGCAATCTATTATTATTAGTGGGATGTAATATGGTGGCCATTAAAAAATCTGTGAAACGAGTCAATTAATTTTAAATAAAAATTGAGTATAAAAAAATATACCCTTGCTGCCCTTAAAATATCATTATAGATTTTTAAAAAATATTGAGTATAAATTAATACAATTAGACTTAAGTGTACAGAGTATATAAATATTTTTATCTATAACTAACATGAGAATTTTTAATTTTATTTAATATAAAGGAATAACAACAATAAAATCTACATTGACAAATATAATACTTATAACTAAATAACAGTTTGTTTGTTTAAAACCAAATTTAAATGTATTGATTTATTTAAATTCTTTTTTTATAATAATTTAAAATATCATTGGTAAAATGTAAAATATCATTAATTATTTGTATACATTCATCCTATAATATTTATGATACAATCTCCTATACCCGCTTGTTTATCTACCTGATAAAAATGTACCTTTGTAAAAATTAAAAAATATATTATTTAAATAGCTGTCATATAATATATATAATTGTCTAACTGTGTGTATGTTATATGTCTGTCTGTCTGTCTGTCTGTCTGTCTGTCTGTCTGTCTGTACGGGTCAATCTTTCAAATAGCCTCAGCGTATACAGAGTCGCTATATACAGAAAAATAGTCCTTAATATATAAGGGTACAAGCATTAAGATTCCGTGTGCTCTTAGAGATGCTTTATGGAACTGAGCCATATATTCAAAATAGAATAGAATATTTGGTGAGTGAGACTGCGTTTAATTTGTTGATTATTGAAGATAGCTGCGAAAGTAGCCAGCCCTTAATATCTATCCGAATACCTTCGAGATATCGTATACTTTGTTTGAAATATGTTTGCTGTCAGTGGCTAGTACTTATCTTAATATATGAAACTTCAAAAAATGTTCATTTTCAATGTTGTTTAAACTATAAAATGGGGCTTTTTTGAAATAGTAAAATGGTCCTATTTGACCGGCAACTAATGTAGATTCATCCATTATCTATAACACGTTTCATGTCTCTGTCAATAGAAGGTAGTTAATCGTAATCTGTAAAATTTTATAAATAATGGTCAATCGAAATCCCATTATGACAGCTAGGTGTTGCTAGGTGTTGCCAGGGGTATAAATAATTCAATTTTAAATATTTAATCATAATTAATACATATCTAAAATCTCGAAACGGGTATTTTAATGATAATATTATTTAATTAATTTCAAAATAATATTTTAGAGATATTTAATAATGCATAATAAATGAAAATTCTCAAAAAACAGTATTTGTCGGGAGACTCGCTTTTTAAATATTGTGATGAGTGTTGTCATCATATAAAAACCACGTTATATTATTTTATTAATAATTTTAATAAAAAAAATTCAAACTTCTTTCGAATGAAAAAATAAAAAACGTATTATCTTCGTATTAAAAATCAGAGCATTAAAAAATATTAAATAATTTCATAATATTGTTAGATGTATTTAATTTGATAATGCATTACATTTTCATACTTCATTTTTAAAATCAAAAATTTCTTCTAATCGATAGAAAAAACACTAAAGCAAAAATGAAATCAAAACTCAAAGATAAACGTCCTATTAAAAACCAGGCAGAACATAAAAAAACATTAACAAATTGAAAATTTCAATTAAAATTACCCTAGTAATATATATAATTGTCTAACTGTGTGTATGTTATATGTCTGTATGTCTGTCTGTCTGTCTGTCTGTCGGTATGTCTGTACAGATCAATCTTTCAAATATCCTCAGCGTATGTATACAGAGTCGCTATATACAGAAAAATAGTCCTTAATATATCAGGGTACAAGCATTAAAATTCCGTGTGTTCTTAAGTCTTTATGGAACTGAGCCATATATTCAAAATGGAATAGAATATTTGGTAGTGAGACTGCATTTAAATTTGTTGATTATTGAAGATATGCGAAAATAGCCCCTAATATGTATCGAATACCTTCGAGATATCGTATACTTTCGTTTGAAATATGTTTGCTGTCAGTATTAATCTTAATATATGAAACTTCAAAAAATTTGATTTTAAATCTTTATTTTGCCTATTAAATGGGACTTTTTCGAAATAGTAAAATAGTCCTATTTGACTGGCAACTAATGTAGATTCATCCATTATCTATAACACGTTTCATGTCTCTGTCAATAGAAAGTAGTTAATCGTAATCTGTAAAATTTTATAAATAATGGTCAATCGAAATCCCATTATGACAGCTAGGTGTTGCTAGGTGTTGCCAGGGGTATAAATAATTCAAATTAAATATTTAATCATAATTAATACATATCTAAAATCTCGAAACGGGTATTTTAATGATAATATTATTTAATTAATTTCAAAATAATATTTTAGAGATATTTAATAATTATACATATAATATATACAGAGTCGCTATATTATATGAAATGCATGGCATTCCTTGCACTGGCAACAATACAGATGCTGACAGCCGCGTCATTCGCGTTGTTATTAACATCTTATACTCCGCTCCTTTTATTTTGTTTATTCGTCATCAACTGAAGCTCCAACATCATCACCATCATCATCATCATCATCATCATCATCATCACAGTTAAACCAGAACACCCTTCACTGCCGCGAGTCGGATTCTTCCTACAGGTGGACCAACATCTTCTTGCATTTGAATTTCACCCGGTCTGACACGTAATACATGTGTTTAATAATAATAATGACTAGCTCCACAAGATTGAATTCGCGTAAAAAGACAACCTAATCTATTATACGTTTTTAAATAATATTGTAAGCCCTTTTTAACTTTGAAAATAGTATAAAGATATATAGTAAATTTGAGTGGTTATAAAATACCTATTCGGGGAACCTTCCACAATAAAAAAGGGAATGCATCATTTACAGTACCTCAGTATAATGATGCAG
>JAGTTH010001552.1:0-49610 GCA_022606485.1 Agraylea sexmaculata
TATTATTTTAAGCATTCATTCCTTGACCACTTCACTGAATATGACCATACTCTATAGTGTTTATAGGAAGTGCAGTTTTGTTTGAATATAATACAGATAACAAAATATAATGCTTTTTCTCAAAAAGCAATTCAAATAAAGATATTCATTCATTCTGTTGAAAAAATGGTTTTATTAGTATACTTTTTCTCATGCATTAATATTGAATTGCATGTGACATAGTTTTATTAGCTCTTCCTATCATTTTATCATTATTAGTGTCTATCCTCGCTATAGCCGATATGATGCCTGTAATACTCACTCAATAATACCAAGTATACAGTTATAAAATCATTTACAATTAATAATTTGTATTTTTAATTAGTTCATACATTACATTTCTCATATACGTAATATACTAAGGATATTTTTAATTATAATTATAAATCTCCTTCATCGATTGATTATATTATTTATGATTATAGTTACTAGTGGTCAATTCCAAAATTTTTTAATCCTTTCGTTTCTCTACTATTTTTATTTTCTATTCTTATGATACTATTTTTAAATCCTAGATTACTTGCGTTACTGACCTTGTGTCGATAATTTTCCATTTTTTTTGTCACCGCTGCTATTTTTACGAGGTGCACTGACTGATATTAATGGGAATATTTCCGCTATTCATTTTATAGAAGTCTTTAAAGTTTTCAAACCACACACTTAATTAACAAAATCACTATTCAATAGTGACTTCTCACAAATAAAACAAAATCAGCTATTATATTTAAAATTGAATTACCGTCGCGTTGTCTGGTCTTATAGAAATACACAAAAAATAATGTTATGGCGTTGAAAGTCTAAAGAATACTGAAACTTTTGGAAAAATATGACACAATAATAATAAGAGTGAATAAGCCTCTTGAAAAATATCAGGTATTTAAGGGTTTTTGGATTTTAAAAAATCAATGAAAAAAAAAATCCAAGAAACAGAAATATCAGTTCAATTTAATATAAAAGTGTTTTTACCAGACCACTTAAACGATGTCCGAGGTATTAAGTGGTAGAATGAATGAATGTATGAATTCTAAGAATGGTTATTTAATTGAAATAATCAGTTAATGAAATAAATATTGATAATTTAAAATGACGATAGTATTTATTGTCACTTGCCGCTTGTTTACTTGCAGCTAATAATAACCTGCGAAGACTCTGTGTGATTTATTGAAAAAAAACTGTTTCTACAAATTTTCAGCTTGTTATGTCAAAATACCCTATTTTAATAATAATAGAGAATAATAGCTATTTAATGAAAAAAAAAATTTTTTAAACATCTCACATATGTGGGAACATATTTAGTGGCAAGTTCTTAAATAAAAATACAACCGGTAAATTAGGATATTAGTAATAATATATAAAATTGTTTAACTGTGTGTATGTTATATGTATGTATGTATGTCTGTCTGTCGAAACTCAACTGGGCCAAACATATTAAATACATTACTAACAAAACTGACATAGCCATCAATACCCTTTATCCTTTAATCAATAGAAATAGTAAATTATCCATTAAAAATAAGATTCTCATATATAAGTCTACCATTAGGCCCCTTATCTCATATGGATGTGCTGCTTGGGCTACTGTGGCTCAAACTCATAAACAAAAGCTCCAAATAATCCAAAACAAGTGCCTAAAAATGATATTAAACTTGGGTCCTGGAACGTACCTTAGAGAAATTCATGAGAGTATCAAAATGAAAACAGTAGAGGAGTTTATCACTGACTTAAGCAATAAACACTATAAAAAAATGGTTAACTTCTCCACTAACTCTTTAATACAAAATTTTAACAAAATCAAATATGTTTCAAATAAGCGAAACTTTAAATTACCAATGAAATGTTGAGAGACATTCCTTAAAAATTCTTTAACATATCTTTTTCACAAACACATCTGATTTTGTCTGTCATTATTGATTTTACTATATTCGTGTTTCACAATATTTTTGTTTTATTCATATAGTATTAAGTATATGTTTTTGTAATTCTAAGTTTATTTATTATTTATTATGTATAATATTTATATAAATTTTAGTAGTTCTACAAGTGGGTTTTTGTATTTTTTCCCATAAATGATGTTATGACTTATTAATTATTTTAAATATCAATTGATTATACTCCGTATTAAAATAAGTAAAAGACTAAGTCTATAAACTTAACATTGTAACAACAAATCATAATGTATCAAAACATTGTACGCAAATTATATTTAATAAAGAAATTGTATAATAATATGTCTGTCTGTCTGTATGTACGGATCAATCTTTCAACCATCCTCAGCGTATACAGAGTCGCTATATACAGAAAAATAGTCCTTAATATATCAGGGTACAAGCATTAAAATTCTGTGTGCTCTTAAGTCTTTATGGAACTGAGCCATATATTCAAAATAGAATAGAATATTTGGTAGTGAGACTGCATTTATATTTGTTGATTATTGAAGATATGCGAAAATAGCCCTTAATGTTTGACATCCCGTACACCTTTGTCGCTTATTTCTTAACAGTCATTATGGTTCCTAATGTATGAAACGTCAAAAAAGGTTGATTTTAAATCATTATTTAACCTATTAAATGGGACTTTTTGGAAATAGTAAAAAAGTCCTATTTGACCGGCAACTAATGTAGATTCATCTATTATCTATAACACATTTCATGTCTCTCAATAGAAGGTAGTTAATCGTAATCTGTAAAATTTTATATATACAATTCAAATTGTTTGACGTATGACAGACAAGTGTTGCCAGGTGTATAAATAATTCAATTTAAGTATTTAATAATAATTAATACATATCTAAAATCTCGAAACGGGTATTTTAATAATAATATTATTGAATTAATTTCAAAATAATATAAGAGATATTTAATAATGCATAATAAATGAAAATTCTCAAAAAACAGTATTTATCGGAAGACTCGCTTTTTAAATATTATGATGAGTGTTGTCAACGTATGAAAACCGCATTATATTATTTTATTAATAATTTTAATAAAAAAAATTCAAACTTCTTTTGAATGAAAAAACAAACAACGTATTATCTTCGTATTAAAAACAAATCAGAGCATTTACAAATATTAAATAATTTCAATATATTGTTAGATGTAATTTGATAATGCATAACATTTTTAAACTTCATTTTTAAAATCAAAAATTTCTTCTAATCGATAAAAAAAACACTTTAAAGCAAAAATGAAATCAAAACTCAAAGGTAAACGTCCTATTAAAAAACCAGGCAGAACATAAAAAAACATTAACAAATTGAAAATTTCAATTAAAATTACCCTAGTTATCTATAACACATTTCATGTCTCTGTCAATAGAAGGTAGTAAATCGTAAACTGATATATTTTATAAATAATATTCAAACGAAATGACGCCTGACAGCTACGGGGTTTCCAGGTGGATAAATAATATATCATATATATATATTTAATAATAATAAATACATATATATATATATATATATATATATATATATATATATATATATATATATATATATATATATATATATTTAATAATAATAAATACATATCTAAAATCTCTAAACGGGTATTTAAATAATAATATTATTGAATTAATTTCAAAATAATATTAGAGATATTTAATAATTCATAATAAATGAAAAATCTCAAAAAACAGTATTAATCGGGAGACTCGCTTTTTAAATATTGTGATGAGTGTTGTCATCATATGAAAACCGCGTTATATTATATTATTAATAATTTTAATAAAAAAATCAAACTTCTTTCGAATAAAAAAACAAAAAATGTATTATCTTCGTATTAAAAATAAATCAGAGCAAATATTTCCAGATGTATTTAATTTTATAATGCATAATAATTTAAAATAAAAAATTTCTACTAATCGATAAAAAAACACTTTAAAGCAAAAATGAAGTCAAAACTCAAATATAATCGCCCTATTAAAAAAAACAAACAGAACATAAAAAACATTAACGAATTGAAAATTTCCATAAAGATTACCCAAGTTCATATATATTAATTAAATGCACCCACAAAAAAACTAATATTTTTTAAATGTTTCAAGGCTTAAAAAGTAATAATATATACAAGAAGGACGGCATTTTCACTATTTATTCTCGGAAATGGGACCGGCCGAATTAATAAAATGAAATTATTCTTTGATCCACTAATTACGACTCACTCTCTAAAAATTAACACACGCGTTGTGAACAAAAAAATAAATGATCGTAATTTAATATTTATCGATGACTGGGTTAATAATATGTATGAGTCATAATAATGACACTTCTTCAACGCGCTATTAAATTAACATAAAAATATGGAGAAAGGAGATCATTGTGAAATAAATTACAACACACTGCTGGAAAATCATCTTCGTTATATGTATGGAATATCAGCTGTCGACTGATGAAAAAATATTTTTATATATTTTGGGTATCCCAAAATTATACAAATAAAACAAACTGTTATGTCGAGTGGATAAAATTAATATAATTTTTAAATACTGCATGGTATACTGACGAAAAAAATTCACAATGTAAAGGAGAAGAGTAAAAAGACTGTACATCTTAATTGTTATTTGTAGGACAAATGTTATTTGCACGTTTTATTTGCGGTAATTTGACACGTCTCTGCAAGTGCTTTTGATAAACTATAGAATATTTTAATTAAAAATAGCGTAGTATAAAATATTTAAATGACTGGGAGTGATATTGACGTGGAATACGGAATAAAATAATTTGTATAGAGGAACAAGTTATTATTTTACCAAATTATTTGTGGTAAATTAGTACATCTCTGCATTCTGTTTAAAGTTAAAAATTCGTTCTACATACATTAGAAACAAAGAGTATCATACATCACGCAAATTTCAACATTTAAACATGATGATAAAATAAACAACTTATTATTTCTGTGTTTGTTTAAATTTGACATTTTGTGATGTAACAACATGAGTATTGTGGTGTGATTAATCACGACCATTGGTAAGTGGTATTATCTCAAGTATTATTAAATACTAGGATAATTTTAATTGAAAATTTCAATAATGTGAAAAGTAGAACCGTATATATATATATATATATATATATATATATATATATATATATATATATATATATTAGTTATTAGGTAGTAATTACAGATTTCCACATCACCTTAGGTACAGAGATAAAAAAACTGAACTAAGTTTTTTTTTCACTGCATCATTATACTAAGGTACTGTAAATGATGCATTCCCTTTTTTATTGTGGAAGGTTCCCCGAATAGGTATATTATAACCACTCAAATTTACTATATATCTTTATACTATTTTCAAAGTTAAAAAGGGCTTACAATATTATTTAAAAATGTATAATAGATTAGGTTTTCTTTTTACGCAAATTCAATCTTGTGGAGCTATGAATATTTATTATTATTAAACACATGTATTATTATTGTTAAATTGTTGAATATTATGTAAACCCTATAATACATCTTTAAACACAACGTTACGCGTAAAAGCTCTACTGTTATCTGCAATGCATCCCTGAACTTTATCTACATTAGTAATATGCACATATATTGAATTTTTATCTTTACACCTTGTAAGTGCTACATACAATTGTCCGTGGCCAAAAACTTGTTGATCTAAAAAGATCTCTACGCTATTAAAACTTTGTCCCTGATTTTTGTTAATAGTCATTGCAAATGCAGGAATTCTTGGGAATTGACGGCGCGTGATTCTTATAGGGAGGTTTGTTTCACTCGGTGATAAATCTATACGTGGTAGAAAGATTGTTTTCCCTACGGAAGTACCCGAAATTATTTCTAAATCTAAAAATTTATCATGTATTTTTCTAACAATCAAACGCGTTCCGTTGCAAAGATCATTTTTCGGACTTAAATTACGTAATAACATGACAACTGTACCGACTTTTAATGTTAACACGTGAGGTGGTAAACCTGATATCACAATCGAATGCAAATATTCTGTGGGGAAATTTAATTGATCGTTACCATCATCACTAACAACAGTGTCGGCACTATAATAAATCCTGGAGTCCCCATTAATTTTATGACAACTCATCCAAATTGTCTGTACTTATAGTATATCCGTATACTATATCAATCAATTTGAAACCCTCACTGACTACCTTATAAGATGGTATTTCTACTGTCATCGGAAAATCTGCAAGGTCACAATGGACTTCACCGTTGCCGATCGATAAGAGCCAATCATTGAAATCCGTTTGCCCGGCACTCCGCATGTTAACGGATAATGTAAAAATCAAAAAATGATACCATAGTGGGCTCAATTTGACACACTCTTCAATTATCTCAGAGTTCGATCCGTTGGGAACAACCGAAAGGGTTTGACGAAAATCGCCCCCCAATAATATAACTTTCGGTTTTCGGTTAACGGTTGAGCCAAACCCATTATTTCTCTCAAAACATTATCAATGCATCGAAGACCGTGTTTACTGAGCATTGTGACTTCATCAATGATGATTAAACTTGCATTTTTCAACACCGAAGCCTCCCGCGATGCTGGTTTTATTCCAGAAGTTGAATTATCTATAGATAGCGGTTTCAAGTTGAAACCGCTATGAACCGTCTTCCAACCCTTTGACAAAAGTGCAGCGATTTCCGTAGTCGCAAATGGTAAAACTACCCCACCATCCCCTCTAACGTGAGACCTGATGGCATTGAAGGTAAACGTTTTCCCTGACCCGGCTGGACCATCCAAACATATACAATTAAATGGATTTTTATTCTTGATCGCGTCGATGACGGCATTGAAAATACGCTTCTGGTCGCAATTAAGTTGCTCATATAACAAAGAAGCTTGTTCGCGTTCGATTCGAGGGTCGAATTCATTTGTGGTCGGACGTTATCGGACTCGGTAATCCAAAATCAGCCAGCGGGAAACTATGGGAAATTAAAATATCATGTATGTCCCACAATGCCATATCAATAGCTATATCTACTTTAAAATTATCTCTTATAAAATCAATCAAAGCCTCTTGAAAGATACCAGTAGTCTGTCAGAATTAATGTATAAAATTATACTTAAACGAAAAATAACGAAACCCAATATACACAAGAATATCAAAAACCGTTCCAGTAATTTTAATATATGGATTTTTAAGGTTGGTGTGACGTTTTACTTTTATTTTTTTATTAGTAAATCAAGTCGAGTTGAAGTCAATTAGAAGTGTCGAATGTCGTGACTGGTTTTCTCGTGAAAGGAATACTTAAAACGAAAACAAGTAGTCGACATTGTCCCAAACAAGACCTTTCTTTATATTCGTTATAATTTATTTCTTTATGTAATAAAGGCGAAATTTAATTTTAAATAATTCAAACGTGGGTTTCACTGTTGAGAATGCCCACGCATTCAAGTCTAGTAATGATTATGCATGACCACTGGTTATAGCACAGTTATATTGTGTGTTATTTGTATACGTATTACTATATTCGGTTCGAGAATTAAAATAAGATTGACAAGTTGATACATTTGTCTTTATTAATGCTCCGATTTCTATTTCTTTTCTCCCGCGTCTTTTTAATCAATCGAACTATATCGCATATAAAATTGCTTATTTTATCCATTGAAGAATTTAAGCTGTTGGTGGAACACATATTTAAGATAATATAACACATTTGATTGGTCACACCAAAACACACACACAGTATGTCTACATTTTGACATTAGCTCCACATACATCTACTGTTTATTTACTTATTCAAATTAAATTACATTGTATATAGTATATATTTTTTCTTTATCCCTTGAAGAATTTAATTTAGCAGCCATATTATTTAATAGTACTTCCTTGAGATAATTTACCAATGGTTGTGATTGGTCACACCACAATACTAATAATTTTTATATATAATGAAGATGTCGGAAATATACAAACGCAGATATAGTAAGTTATCTAGCTTATGATCACGTTTAAATGTTGGCGTTTGCTCTACAAACATACTATAAACTACAAACAGACACAGAGTGAACTGAACGTGATTGAGAATACTCTTTGTTTATTATACATATTTTTGTAGCGAATTTCAAATTTTTAACATTTGCAGATATGATATTGAGGTGTGATTAAACCCTATTATAAAACTTCTTCCTTTACACAAATTATATTCATCCGTATTCCACATCAATTATTTTTATTATATAATTTGTTTAGTTTTAATTATTTAATTTATATAAATTGTGATTTATATTCCTATATTCAATAAAAATATACTGGGCATTTCTCGGCATTTAAATATTTTATATTAAAAAATTCAATAGTCAACTTAAAGCACATGCGAAACGTACTAAATTACCGCAAATGGCTGTGATCAGTGACATAAATTAATTTTAAATAACCAGATCCGTTCGGAAATTATATAATGCGCTTGGCTACAAATACTGTGATCATGGATTCAAATCCCACTCAAGTCAAAAAAAAAAAAAAATGATTTGTTGGAATGATTAAGAATAATATTAACAAAATCCCGATCAATCGATCGTCTTGATCCAGGTTTACACTGATTTCCTGGATTGTAGGATAAATATTAAGTCAGTGACCTCTGGTAACTAGTAATAATTAAGATAGTTATTTAAATAAATATGGTAAAATAATAATTATATATAATAATAATAATAATAATATAATTATTTATATGGGAATAAGTTTTAAAATCCAAGACGCGACGGGCGTATTTAAGACATTTTGGTATTAATGTTATTTAAAAAAAAATATGAAATACCCGTAATAGCTTACTAATAAGCTAATCATTAATGAATGTGCCTAGCTTATAAAACAATAATTTCATCATCATCATCATAAGCACTCCAGTTCAGTGATGAACCAAGGCTTCCTGCACCAGCATCTTCTACTTATTTACTCCTCCAGTTATTAATACCTAAACTCCTAACTACCTTATAGAATTCGTCCGCCCACCTTAGCCTAGGTCTACCCTGCCTTCTCTTACCCACAGGCTTGCTGGATAGTATTTCCGATACTATCCTCCTGCTCTTTCCACGTGTCCGGCCCAACCTAATGTTAAAGCCCTAATGAACTGCACTACGTTCACGCTCTTATATAATGAGTAAATCTCATCGTTCCGTCTAATTCTAAATAGTCCCGGTGCCTCCTGAACAGGACCCAAGATCCTTCTAAGAATCTTTCGCTCTAACCTAAGTAGCCTGTCCTCCTCAGTTTTGGTAATAACCCATGTTTCTGCACCGTAGGTTAGTACTGGCCTAATTAGCATCTTGTATAATTCTACCTTGGTACTTCTACTTAGATATCTTGATCTGAGCAAGCGTATTATTAGCACTTTGCAGGCGAGAGTTTATATCCTGGTTATTTCCAGCCTCCTTAGTGACCACTGCTCACAAATATACAAAAGAGTCAACCTGCTCAAAGTGGTCATTATCTATGTTCAGGCTACGATGTGCTACCAATTCCGAGTTGGATGTCACATGCATATACTGACTTTTATCTACGTTTATGACTAATCCTACTGTTTTGGCGGCATCCCTTATTGCTCTAACCTTATCAATTAACACGTTCTTACTTCTTCAGTTCTTACTGCGAAAGCGAGTATCTGAAAAGACTTTTAGAACATATTAGACATATTGCTACAACCTGCAAGACGCATAACTTTTTCTAAAGCTAATGAAAATAACAGGGGGGATATCACGTCCCCCTGTTTTACGCCTGCTCTGCTGATGAAAGAAACATTGTTAAATCTAAGTTAACTTTGTAACTAGAAATATATATGTTAAAGTATGTATTATGTCAAGAGTGCGATAATTTGTTATACTAATCCAACCGCGTTATCGTTCGGTTTAATTTATAAATTTCCCCCATAAGTGAATTCCTGTTAAATATTGACGGCTCGGAAAATGATTAGTGAGGTGTTGAATAATGTCAAAATTACGTGATGGATATTATTCGTGATGGATATTTATTTATGGGTGTGTAAAAATGTTAGGTCGGCTCACTTTCACTGGGACGAGGAGACGCTTGTTTCTAGTTCAATCACATTATATCACCGCATTCTTATGTACGGGGTGTTACACGTAGCCAAATAAATACAAACACGCTGTATGTAATGTAACATGTTTGCTATTGACAATGTACGATGACGACCTTCCCGTGTAACAAAGTCAATGCTTTATGTAACGAGTCGTGCAAAGCCGGTTCATGGAAACTGAAAGTAGTACTCGTGCACTTTTACACTGTCAAATATATACAACATTAATCTTACATTTCAATACAACTAAATATTTATTAAAATGCGATTATGACCGTAGCTAGGGAGCGGAACTTTAAATGCCGGATTACAACCAAATTCATTCATTATAATATTATATTACAAATAATTTATTCATACCTCTTATAAAATTACAAATCTGCTCATTTTAATTTCATTCGTTTTTAATTATCATTTCTAAAAATAGCCATTTTTTCGACTCGCTTAAAGATTATTGTTGTCCGGATTTTGGTAATTATTAAAATCGAATTATTTATAATAATTCCGACAATTAATCAGTTTGCTTATAAAACATGTATTTAATTTTTGTTAAACTATTTTAAGGGAAGGATAAACATTTTACAACAATTTACTTATTGACACTACTAGTACATATTGCAAATGTGCTAAATTATTTTTTTGAATTCGGATATTGATGTAAACACGTCGTCGGGCCATGGTTCCAACAGTTTGAAGCCCGTCGAAGTGAATGCTGTATAATCAATTATTTTAAACATTTTTAATTAAAAGATGGTACAAAACTATTTGGGATTACTATTTTTTTCAATTTATTTATCGGTCGATTAATTCATCGGTAACAACAACAACAAAATAATCTGCATTTAATTTTATATACAATTTGATGTTGAATAAGCAAGTTTCCTTTGACGGGTTTGTAGAGTTTCTCTGCTCTAAAGATGCGAATGCGAGTTTTAATAGCGCGGGGACAGACAGGTTCATTGGCACGGGGCTTGCAGCAGTCGCAGGTTCAATGCTGTCGCAGTGCATTTCTCGATCACTATTTCCTGTACAATATAAAATACAACCTGTTTAGCTAAAGTCTCCGACAGAAGAAAGCTCACTTTGCCAACCTCGACTATTCCAAACACGCACATTATAACTTACCACTCTAATTATTTCTACCTCTGAATTAGATAACTACGTCTATTGTCTTCGGCGGCGGTCATTGTCTGGAATTTCATATAACCAACGACCAAAATACATTTGATCGGTTAATACTGGATAAGGACTGGGAGATCGGGAATAATATTATTAAAATCCCGATCGATCGTCTTGATTCAGGTTTATCCTGAATCCGTGTATTGTAATGTAAATACTGATTATTAAGTCTGTGAGCTGTGTAACTAGTTATAGTTAAGATCACCGACAGACAATTAATTAACATGTTGTTGTGCAAAATTCTTCTAAAAAGGCTCTCGTATATAAATTAATAAAAATACCAACAAACGACTGTGACACATATCTTAACATATCCTCGACCAAGAGGTTGAAAAAGCAGTTTTTTATTTGTTCACGATTGTAGGGCGATGCGTTGCATTTGCATAATGCATGTTGCATAATGTATACTATTATTTGAATTTTCGGATATTTACAGACAAATCTTACAACATACAACACAGTATTTGAAATAATTGATTTGAAATTGTACTTGAATAATTGATGTATGATAACTGTATCTACTACGGTTATAACTTAGTTAATACAATATATGATATACATCTGTATATCATATAATGTTTGATGTAAATAATCAAAAAATCGTTGCAGAGCTCAAATATGTTTAAGCACTTTAACACACCCACTTGGAATAGGCGTGAATATAATATTAAATATTTGCGATTTGACTAATCATGACAGTTGGTAAGGAACCTTGTATGATCTTCAGTTTGATATTTTCTCTGCAAACATAAGAAACGATGAGTAATATATTAACTGAACATAGTTTGCTTATCTGATATCTGAAGCTAATAATATATGTATTTTTTTTTACATATATTTTAGGACACCTTTTTTGATTTTTAATACTGAATATGGCATTTTCCATTTTTTTGTTGTTGCTGTTTTCATTTTGATGATAGATTTTTAATAATAAAAAATAATTTTAAATACTGAATGAAAAGAAGAAGAGGAAGTAGACAGACAAGACCACCGACATGTATATATACATACTTCCACTGTATTGTAATTGCTATTATTTAATATAACAGCTTTTATAAATACATAATGTGCATTTGGATAATAAACAAACATAAATACTTTCACTGAAAATATTACAATTGTGTGGGATTTCGATCATCGCCGTTTTGCATGACATCGCTTTCGTTTTTATGTATTCAAAAAAAATCCATTCAATATAATAATAATCATTTATTAATCTACTGTCATGTTTCATTCAGACCATAAACTAATTTAGCCCTATTTCATTTTTCCACCCGTTGAATTTTTTTCTATAATTATGCTAAATATTTGTCTTAAAAATGTTAAAATACAAACTGGTCTAATAAGATTATTGTAGGCGTAGAGCAAATGCCAATTTTGAATCATAAAAAATCCCAATAACTAGTACAATAATATTATACAGGTTGGACTTAAATTAACTGAGAATATTTTAAGGGGTGGAAGGGTATCGCAAATAAAAATGAATATTTATTTTATTAATAACGTATTTAACAGACACAATACATACGCGGCAGTCACTGAGTACTTCACAGAAACAGCTGATCCCAATATGGAGGCCCAAACTCGATTACAAAAGCCCTTTTAATATATATTTTTAAATTAATAATAAAAATAATACATACATATTTTTTCAGTTATTCTTGCGACACCCAACCACCCACAAAATATTCTCAATTAATTAAAGTCCACCATGTATGATTGTTTCATTATTAATTAAAAATAAATAGTTCTTAATTTATGACGTATTTAACAGATAAAACATATATCCACTACCACGTATTTGACAGAAACAGCTTATATTAACGATATACCTAAAAATAATAATAAAACCCCGACGGATCGCTTCAATCCAGATTTTCTCTGATTTCTCGTTATGTAAGGTAAATCCTGATGGTAAATATTACATAATATTTAAAAAGTATTATAATACCAACTTTTCTGATAAATGCTCAAATAAAACCCAGTATTTAATTCAATAATCAATTAAATAATACTCAAAGGGTGAGTGACAAATCAAGTTTTATTTTTGAAGAGAAATTGGACGCCTCTTTCGTAATCCTTATACAATGAGAGGCCATGTCCAAATAAAAAGTCTCATTTAATCTCCTTTTCATAAATAACTTTGGCCCCGGGACAAATTTATATAATCTGCCATACATAACTTCACAGTTGAAAAAAAAAATTGGAAAACTCTTACTTTAATTGAGACTCGAGTACTTTACAACCGGTTCAACTTGATTTTACCAATAATATAAAATATAATATGCTTAATTGGAATATTAAAAGCATACTTTGTGGCTTTGAACATTCACATACCAATAAAATCGAATCGCTTAATAACTTTTATATAATAATTATAAGCAACTGAATTGTTGTTATCCAAAATAATAAAGCGTAATAGATACAGTCTTAAAAATTTATACATACAACGAAAGTATATAGTGTAAAATACAGTTATATAAATTGTTGAAAAAACAAAATCATATCACGATTAAAAGTACTATGAGAAATTACTGCCTCGGGCCCTAACAGTTAAAAAAGTAGTAGGTACTTTTTAAGTTCGACTACCGATATCAAAATATCACGATTTTTCTCCAGTAAAATACTAGTTTTCCGATTATGTACCGAAATATTATCATACTTATTTTTATACCACGTTGAATACACCAGTAAATTATAAGCTTTTTGAAATGTGCTTTTAGACAAATATTATTTTTGATAATTTATATCTGCTGGTTAAATATTGTATCTATATTATTTTATGATGGTGAGGAATATCATTGATAAGCATAGATTTTTTTATCTTATATCATAATCCAATATCGCAGGCTTTTTGCAGAATGCGTAACTCCAAAATATTTTATTTTATTTTAATGCAAAAATATTGGAAATATTTTTTAATTTTTTTAATTTTTAAATTTTTTATTTAGCAAATATCATTTCAATAATAATAATAAACGTAACTCCATTTTATATGGGTTTCATAAATCCTATTTAAATATATGTATATTTAAACAAATATTAACTGTATAGTTTTAAGACTTTAATCTTATTTTGTGTCTTGTATTAATTTTTTTTTTCAAAATAAACGGACGAAATGATTAATATTCTTTTCTTAATTAACTAATTTCATAATCTTCATTTGTGTCTAAGTTTAATATGCTCTCTGTAAATATAAGAAACAATGCTTATTGAGTAGTTTTTCTTACATTTTATTGTTTAATATGTCCGAGAAAGTGTATTTCGTATAAAACGTACACATAATTACAATAAAATGAATTATCTTTAAATAGTGTTGCTTTTATAAGTGATTTTAGTTGAACACATGTTATTTTAGGTCAGTGTGAAGGCGGCTGTCGCGCACTGATTATCATCTTGTTGAAAATTGCGATCCAATTGCATAAAACCAACTAAATTGCATTAATATCAACGCTTTACTGTCAAATTTAATAACCGGAGAAAGTATTAACAGAATCAATAGCCAAAAGTATCTTTAGAATAGCTGCGGTTTATGCAAAAAATATATATTCGGGTTTCACACAGATCGTTGGTTCACTCGTTGATTTTTTTATTACTTTACATAAATGCGGCGTTTAGACGTCAAATTAGTGGCTTTTTTATTGTGTATAAATACATTGTTTATATACCAGCGAGGTTTAAAATACTATCATAATCAATGCCTGATATAGTATAAAAAATCGATCGACTAATAATTATTAAATAAAATACTTTTAAACAAAATTGGTTGGTAATAAAGTATTTATATTTTAGTGACTATTACTAGTTACACAGGTCACCGAATAAATAATCAGTATTTACCTTACAATACAGGAAATCAGATTAAACCTGGATCAAGACTTTTAGATCGAGATTTTATTAATATTATTCTCGATCTCCCAGTCGTAATAACCGATCGAATCAATTTAAAAATTCTTGACTTGAGTGGGATTTGAAACCATGATCACAGTATTAGTAGTAGTTATCCCCTTAGCTATCACGCTGGTTAATTATACTTAATAGTTAGTTATATTAACCTCGGAATCATTTTTTTTAGTTGAACGGTATTTGAACCCATGCCCATAGTATTTGTAGCCTTGTTATTATTAATGAAATTAATTAAGAGATTTTTGTGCGGTAACAGTTTTGTGTTGTAACAGCGCTTTCAACACTGAATAAGGAATTTTTCTTTTTAGATATTTTCACTGAAAGTAAAATATTCTATATACACGATAAATAAGTAATAATATATTTTTTTAATAATTATTATTATTTCAAGTTATGATGAGAAATAAGACAAGAAGAAGAGGAGGTCCACGGATGCATGCATACATACTTCCACTATTAAATTGATGTTATTTATTATGCATGCTTTTACATAATGGTTGTATTTGGATATTTACAAATATTATATCTTACTTTTTTTTATACAATTTCTTTATTAAATATAATTTGCGTACAATGTTTACATACATTATGATTAGATGTTACAATATTAAGTTTATAGACTTAGTCTTTTACTTATTTTAATACGGAGTACAATCAATTGATATTTAAAATAATTAATAAGTCATAACATAATTTATGGGAAAAAATACAAAAACCCACGATATCTTGCTTTGCAAACTTTACAATTGTATAAGATTTTATCTTTGTCGTTTTGTTTTTGGTTAAAATAAATGAGCTTTCTAACATCGCTTTCGTTTTTATGTATTTAAAAAAAATCCATTCATTGTCAAACATGCAGAAAATATCAACGATAAAGTATCTATTACTCTATATTATTATTTTTTGTATAAAATTCTGCAAATTTAATTCAGAGCTTTATGCAATTTCGAATATTTGATAATATTAATTCTCAATTCAAGCCCATACGATTAATTTTAAATGCTTTTTTTATCATGGCAATTCCATTTTTTAAATGTGATCATTGATGGATTTTTTTATTTAAATAATAAATATGGAAAATAGTGTTTTTGCTAATTGAAATGAGATATTTATTGAGTTTTTTACTTAAGACAAGCTCGATGGTATGAGGTGTGGCGAGTTAGCTAACAAAAGGTCGTGATTGGTCACACTGCGCATGATTATTTCTTTACAAATACATATATTATTATACCACACTGCAGTACCACTAGAGCATTACAGGAAATCCCATGTCGCAGTGATGATAATGCAGTAAGTTTATTAATTAAGAAAGAGCTGACACTGCAGGCGAGTAACCACCGCATCAGACAGACCGCAAACGGCTGTGATTGGCGCATGCTGAGCAAGTGTGACTCTACACTAATAGTGGTTGGACATATAAATATGGAAATTGTAAAAATGCTCTCTCCGTAGTCCGAGAGATGGTCCACAAATTTATTTGTAAATAATTTAGCATATTAAAAAAGGCCGTGGTTTTGATAGAGGCAGGCGTACACCAGTTACCCATATTTGAAAGTAAGTGAAAGTGAGTCAATTATCACCTGTACACACATTTATAATGTAGGAGTAAGTGAAACACGCACACAGGAAGGAACTAAAGTCGTGCATTTCCTCTACCGTTGACACTCATACTCGACCACATTGATCAGTCGTGTTTATATGACAAATATTATATACTAGGCTCATATAACACGACCACCGCCATATCGAGTTAAATGACAAAGTTCATTATTGCACGACAATCCAAATATTATTAGTCTCAGTTCCTGCATTGTAAGCTAAATACTGATTATTAGGTCGTCGACCTGTTTAACTAGTACTATTGTAATATTATAATTGTATAACTAGTAACATTCCATTAACTATTGTCTTCTGTTCTTGGCTTGTTTCTTCTCTTAAATAAGCATTCAAATCCCGATCCACGATAGGATGAAATAACATTAGAAATCAGTCATGCCTGTTATATAAAGCAGGTTCATAATAGCTGATGATGATGTTAGAAAGTGAATATCTTGTGCAGCAGATGTGCAAGAAGGTCCCAGACCTTATGATGATGGTCAATGCAAAGGTTATGCCATTCTCGCGGAAGTATTTATACTATATTCAACACTTTCTATCACTATGGTAATTGTAAGGCTTATGCAATACAATCAGTCCGCCCTTCTCCCTCTAAAAAAATACATTTATTTTTTTGACTATTCGTAAACCTCATTTATCTGACTCACGCTGTATGAGAAAATCAGCTTGTGTTCGTAGATCATTCAGTTCAGGTTTCACTTTTTTACTTTGGTCATGATGCATTGCTTTCGGGTTTTTTAAAAAGGCCGGTTGAAAGAAATATTAGTCTAACACAATACAGACAGAAATATTATTATCATAGGATTTTTTAGCTTTGAATATGAAAAATGAAAAAAAAAACATGTGACAGGTGCAACTGTGACATTACCCCCGTAATAAATAGGTCAGGGGTTAGGCGCATGGACACAAATATTTTTTTTATTTGATCGGTTATTACAACTGAGAGATCACGAATAATATTAATAAAATCCCGATAGATCGTCTTGATCCAGGTTTACTCTGATTTCCTGTATTGTAATGTAAATACTGATTATTAAGTCGGTGACCTGTGTAACTAGTAATAGTTAAGATCACCGACACACAATTAATTAACACCTTCTCAAAGAGCTCCTCGAGGTGTATACATAGAAATAAATAATGTCCACAAACACATCGATATTACATAATACAATATCTAATAAAGACGCGTTAAATCAAACATTTCTTTCAGTTTAAAAAATCATATCCCCATATTTCACTTCTAGTCGTTTTTTTCTAAAAAATTTAACAAAATGGAATTACGCAAAAACGAATGTCACTATTAAATCGACTGGTGATTAACATGTAACGTATCTACAAAAAATGAGTTAAATATGCAGTTTAACTCTTAATGATAACTCTTAACTAATTGTAACCAAAGTTGTGTCTATATTAGAAGCTTATTTGTAAAGATATTATATAAAAAAATATATTCAAACCTTTAGGTTTTTATATTTAAATATTAACAATAACAAAACACTAATATTAGTAACCCATCGAAATGCAAAGCCTAACCAAATTATGAAAGTGTTCACATATAAGACGCCACTTTTATGTTATATTTGGTGTAAAATAACAATAATGCCTCTTCTGTGGAAAGGCTTTCATGATTATGTGTCGCTGATTATATTTTTTGTAATAGCCGTATTCAAAATTACGCAATATAAAGACAATGGCTATGCTTAGTGACGAGTTAGTTATTAAGGGAAAAGTTTCTCCAATGAGAAAAACAGCCATGGGAAACGAAATGTGGCCAAAAAAACGACAAAGTAATCATTACTGTTTATTTTATATCATCTCGTCATTTTTTTATCACTGATTTATTTAAGAATCGTGCGCATTACACTCATTGCGTGTGGTTAATTACACAAATCAATATTATATAATATGTAATTGAGTAAATTTTATAACACCGTATGGAATAAATAATAACCAAATAAATTTTTGATTATGTATTAAAATAATATATATTTACAATGGGATATTAATGTGTCGTATATTATAATAAATACAAATTAATATCCAATAAAATAATTCAATAACGCATACACTATATTATGTATATTGCTTATTATATATACATTTATAAAAAATATTATTCATGAAAATCGTCCGCTTTTCATCCATGTATATTAAATTAAATATTTAAATTTATTTAATAAAAAAAATCAGATTTATGAAAAATAAAGCGTCCAATATTCAGTACCAAACATCGATGAGAAAATTAATATTTTTCAACTTGTGCTCGAAATGAAACCTCACAAATCCGTTTTTCATTTTATTTTCAAATATTCTTTGTAAAGGATTCTCTTAAACTGAAATAGTAATTTTTGATTATCAAAATAAAATTTAAATAATTCAATTATATTTATTTAATTTGTTAAATAAATAATCCTAATAAATAAAATAAGAAACTAATGAGTTAATTTTTCCATTTTTTACTCAAATACAATTAATTAATTAATTAACACAAAGAATTTTAGAGCGCATAAGGGAAAATGTGTTAAAATTATGCTATTTATTTATTTTCTTCGTATAGAAAATTTTAATTCAATGACATTATGCATTATTAAATATCTCTAATATTATTTTGAAATAAATTCAATAATATTATTATTAAAATACCCGTTTAGAGATTTTAGATATATATTTATTATTATTAAATATATATATGATATATTATTTATCCACCTGGTCACTCCTAACTGTCACGCGTAATTTCGTTTAAATATTATTTATAAAATATATCAGTTTACGATAATATATATATATATATATATATATAATATATATATATATAGTTATTATATATATATATATAATAACTATATATATATATATATATATATATATATATATATATATGCGAATTTTTAGCCGCTTTTTTTATTTTGAATTATATAAATTAATATGGATTGTGTATTGAGAACTATTTTATTGAGAACTATTTAGATTGTTTAACACGTGTTATTGATACATTATTAAATTTAATGTATGGCGGTGAAAGTGTTCACAATCAGAACCAATCAGAACCAATTTGAGACTCGAACCGGTCATCCTTTTTATAACATTTATTGTATTCTAGAGGACTATGCTCAGCCTGGCCCTATAATGGTCGGCGACCGATCATGTAATCCGTTTTACAACACATTCGGTCCGGTTACGTAGTTTTGGTGTTACGTGTTCGCAGGACACGACCAAATTGTACGTGATTTCCTTTACGGGATTCAAACATACAATGTCTTCTTCTTTCCATTCAATTCACTTTCTAAATACGACACTTTCAATACAAAAATAAAACACCCAATTTGAAAACATCAACCCAAATATTCTATTATTTTGTAATCCGAAAAATCTGCTTTTGAAGGATACAATAAAATTAATCGGTGACAATATTTATAAGGAAATATATATGTATAGGTACATGTATTTTTACACTAACTATTCTATACGGCATTTTATAATATAGAGTGACAGGGGCCTATAATTATTATATTTAACTGACGAATGCTGCATTATCATCACTGCGACTTGGGTAATCGCCCGTAATGCTCTAGTGCAGTATGATATAATAATAATATGTATATTTTATAAAAATAAATAATTATTAACATGGTTGCCACTAAGCAGTCACCTAAACTATCTTTAAAATAATATTCTCGATGCTATTATATAACCTTATACAGGGTGGACTTAAATTAAGGGTTGATAGGGCATCCCCAATATAAGCGAATTTTTAAAAAAATATATTGTAAAATTAAAAATAAACTATAATTAAAAATATTAATTAACACAATAACACTTTAAAACAAATCAAAACCATGAACTTGTCCTCAAAGGTTTCGTATGACTGCTGCTTGAGGGCGCTACTTATATGACTCGTACTGTTTACACTTGTTGTCACTTATATGATCAAGTGCGTCAGTAAAAATATATATTCAAGGACAAATATGTCACTATATAAACTCCTTACATGATCATGACGAGGTTTAGTTTCGGGTTTTAGAGACTAGCACGCGTATGTGTGAAGTATATGTATAATATGCGCATGTAGTAGTGTTTATGAAAACAAAAAGCATGACACTTCTATAGGTGATACACTTTATTATGCAAATATGAATATAAATATGAAATGCATATGGCTGATATAATATTTGCGTAGTGTTGGATAATTTTCAGTTCCTTCCGCATTGCTCATCGATTTAATGTGAATTTCTCTTCAAAGTATCGCCTCTTCAATTGAAATTCATTCCTACTCATATAACGAGCCAATAACACTTTATATAACACCATGAATTCCTTTGGATCACTTCCAATGAATAATATTCAATCGTTGAGGAAAAGCGCCCATAATGCCTTTGATAACAAATACTCCACAATAGAATTACAGCCCACGGTGTTCAAATTATACTTTGCCCTTTACTATTGTTAAATATGTCGTATTATTTTATTTGTGACAAATAATTAAGTGTAGTACTTATTATTACACGATACATTTATATTAATTTCCCCACATATAAAAATTGTGGGAATTATTTGTTTAAAATGTCAGTATATTTAAAACTATTTTAAAACATAATAAAATAGACATTTTTTATTTTTTAACCAAGAGAGTGTAAAACAGATTTTCAATTGCTCATAATCGTAGAGCACTGCGCGGCTAAAATTTTTATCATATGGTAAAATGTAATATTAATATTGTAATATAAGTAATGAGAGTGTGTGCGTGCAATGCGTATGCGTGTACACCAATACTACGAAGCTCTAGTCTATTCGAACACATCAAACTCATTTAATTTGAATTATCTTAAGAACAATCTTAAAACATGGTAAAATTAATAATATCTAATAGTTTGTCCCATGAATATAATAATTGAACCAATATAATTGAATAAAGAATGATAACCGTAGATGTCTCTTAACCGCTTGGCCTATGTGAGGTTTGGTTATGATATTACCAATCACAGTCGTTTTTTGGTATTTTTTATCATACATCAATTATTATATTCATGAGACAAACTATAAAGTTGAATGGCGATAGTTCTGTTAATATCCGAAATTTCTAATTGAAATTTAACAAATAATAAAGTGATTTTAACTGTAGATGTATTTCATATAATAATGTTTTATTTAAGTATCAGTTGAAATAAATAAATATTATAAAGGAAATCGTTACAGAGCTCGAATAAGTCAAAGCACTTATCTACACCCACCTGGACTAGTTATGATAGCTTGAGAATCTTATTGAGGTTATTATTAATGAGTGAGTTTATGATGTTAGTATCGTGTGGCAACACTGTAATTTTTTATATTACTCCCTACTGATTATTGTAAAGTGGACCTTAATAGAACAAGACAATTCATTGATAGTTTGTTTCAAAGTGAATATAATAATAATAAATGTTATTATAGTGGTTGTGAATGTTACATAAAATGCAGTACTACTTACAACGAGAACTGCTTTCGACCATTACTTTCGTTTTCTTTGCCAACCTCTACTCCACATCAACACATATGTACCTATAATTATTATATAAATAAATACATATTCAAATTTATGCTTTCGGGGCTGTTCTTATTCAATCGTCTTACTAATTATAGTTAAATACATATACAATAATAACTATGGTACCAATAGTCTGACAATGACTAAAATAGTGTTCCATTTTAATCTTTTAAGCTGTATAATATATTATTTTAAAATCAATTAATAATAAAAAAAAGTCATAATTTTTTGTGATCTTTTATGGCAATTCAATTGATGTGGTAAATGTGTTAAATTTATTTATTTGGTGCTTATTATTCAAGGCATTTTTTTTAAATTGTTTTATTTATGTAAGAGATAATGAGCATCGACATATTATGCAATTTATAAATTGACTTCGTCTTTAACAAAACAAAGTATTATGAGACAAGATAAAAATATCATTTAATGAATACTTTATAAAGAATATACGAGTCATGATAATTAATATTTTATAGTGACGTAAAGATCCTGAATCTGTCTTGAAAATGCATAAAAATACTTTCACTCGCCTTTTTTTGTACTTTAATTCATTTAAAACTTTTTCGATGTTTCGCTTTAATTTAAAAAGCGCAAAAAAAAGTCATCAGTCAATATTTTCTAAAATAAGACTCTCAATATTATTAATAAATTATATGTATAAAAAATCATGTAATGATTATAACCTTCTTGAATATTAGCAATCCACACAACTGGATGTTTAAATATAAAGATGGCGGACCGAGTAGATAAGTCTGAGTGAGACAATTAGTGTCAATCTCATCGACTTGGTCCGCCACCTTGATATTTAAAAACTTGCTAATATCTATATCGGTGGAATCGCTACTGGTCTGAAAACGATCGAAAACACTAATCACAGCACTTATAACAGCACGATAAGTTAATCCGCTTCTACGCGTATCCCAAATTTTAGGCATTCCCTATACAATGATAAGAAACAAAGAGCAGCCTAAATAAAGAAAGAGAGTATATGACCAATATAATGATGGCAATTTCTAAGCCTGAAGCCATTCAAGAGGCAATTACCATACCATAGTAAAAAGACAACTTGTGTTTCCGAAAATGGAATTATGGCGACTTCTTCAGCAGTGGATTTTATGATTTATTAACCAATAAATATTGATTTTAAATAAGGTTGATCTGTGCCGAAGTAACTAAGTGTGAGAATCCCAGAAAAATATTTCAATCTTAATCTTATAGTTTATCTTTGAGTTTTGATTTCATTTTTGCTTTAAAGTGTTTTTATATCGATTAGAAGAAATTTTTGATTTTAAAAATGAAGTATAAAAATGTGGAATTGTAATGCATTATCAAATTAAATACATCTAAAAATATTTTGAAATTATTTAATATTTTAAATGCTCTGATTTGTTTTTAATACGAAGATAATACGTTGTTTGTTTTTTCATTCAAAAGAAGTTTGAATTTTTTTTATTAAAATTATAAATAAAATAATATAATGCGGTTTTCACACGAGTCTCCCGATAAATACTGTTTTTTGAGATTTTTCATTTATTATGCATTATTAAATATCTGTAATATTATTTTGAAATTAATTCAATAATATTATTATTAAAATACCCGTTTAGAGATTTTAGATATGTATTTATTATTATTATATATATATATATATATATATATATATATATATATGTATTTATTATTATTAAATATATATATATGATATATTATTTATCCACCTGGAAACCCCGTAGCTGTCAGGCGTCATTTCGTTATATTTTCTATAAAATATATCAGTTTACGATTAACTACCTTCTATTGACAGAGACATGAAATGTGTTATAGATAATGGATGAATCTGCATTAGTTGCCGGTCAAATAGGACTATTTTACTATTTCGAAAAAGTCCAATTATATAGTTTAAACAATCATTGAAAACCAACATTTTTTGACTTTTCATACATTAGGAACAATACGGACAGCAAACATATTTCAAACGAAAGTATACGATATCTCGAAGGTATTCGATACATATTAAGGGCTACTTTCGCATATTTTCAATAATCAACAAATTTAAATGCAGTCTCACTACCAAATATTCTATTCTATTTTGAATATATGGCTCAGTTCCATAAAGACTTAAGAGCACACAGAATTTTAATGCTTGTACCCTGATATGTTAAGGACTATTTTTCTATATACTCTAAGGATGGTTGAGGGATTGACCCGTACAGACAGACATACAGACAGACAGACAGACAGACAGACATATAACATACACACAGTTAGACAATTATATATATTATTATTATAATAATTGTATTTTCAATAATTTTCAGGGCCAAATAATGCAAGATAATATTCCAATGAAACTAGATGTCATAGATTTTAATGTGAATACCTAAGAAATGAGCAAGTTAAATACAAAACATATTTAAATAAAAATCATAAGACGCTCTTATTCCATTCCATACAAACCCGAATTAAAAATGTTCGTTGCTTTCGGGATTAATTAAAACATTAAGCAAGCTTAGCTTGAAAATCGATTTTTTTTTATGTTTATGTTTGTACAGTAAATGACAAACTTTGGGCACGTTTCCAAAAACATAAGGCCGTATTCAAAAGAATAGTGTAATGAGAGTGTGTTAGTGGGTCGTGCTAGAGCTGGTAGTAGATAGTATTGATGCGTATACGAATAGTGCTTGGTAGTATGAATGTACACGCACACGCACCACACGCACACACTCTCATTATACTGTTATATTGAAGACGGCCGAAAGTGTATTGCAAAAGTGAGCAGATCGCTGATAAATAAAGTCCACCATACGTTATCTACTTAGAGTATGGGCGTGCGGTGCGTATGCGTGTACAGCAATACTACCAAGCTCTATTCGTATACGCACCAATCGTAGCAGTTCTAGCACGACTCCTAACCTAACCTAACCTAACACTATTATACTATTATATGAAATACGGTCGTTTTCGTTTTATGTGGTTTGAAATTTTCTCTACAATTATAAGCAACAAAGAAAAATACTAACAGTAAGCTACCTAGCTCGGGAGTCAAATATCAGCAAGTACTATTGTACAGACCAATGACCCGTTAATTCTCGAGGATATATCATCGATGATAGTCAATAAACTAACGTGTATTATTTAAATAAATGTATAGTACATGTGAACAGTAGCGCGCATAAATTGAGTGCGCATGTACTAGATTTCATCCAAATCCAAAATAAATATGACCGCCACTTACGATATTTACATTTTTTTTAAATATTTAATTATAAGTCGACTGCGTCCATGAATGATTATATTTCAGTGCACTTCTTAATAGTAAAAGGTAATTTTAATAGTTGTTGCACATAGTTTAAAGCAGATGATCAAAGTCACGTAGATATGTATGTATGGCAAGGGTGATGAAAATAAAAGTGGACGAACACCACGTGTCACTTAACACGTAATATTATTACAGACTACTTTCAAATTAATATCTTCGATATTTCAATCGAAGAGCGATATTTCATTAAAATGTCTACTTTTATTGCCTATAAATATTCAATCAAGTTATTTACACCAATAAACACAGGATTATAATGTGATATTTCAACAACATATTTTGTTGAGAATTTGACGGGCGATGACGTCACAAGTATTGGGGTGACAATCTGTTTAGCAATAAAAAATAATTAATAAAATATACCTCCTTTGATTTGCAGTGTAATGACGGGGAAATTTCATTTATCCACAAAAAATATTTCTCCATGAAATATAAAATATAGTGAATCACCATACGTGTTATCTATTATTTTTACCACACAGATTGTCACCCTAATACTAAAGTCCATTTCATATTTTCAGAAATACGGGTATCATCATCATCGCAAGCACTCCAGTTCAGTGATAAACCAAGGCTTCCCGCACCAGCATCTTCCACTTAATGCTCCTCCAGTTATTAATACCTAAACTCCTAACTACCTTATAGAACTCGTCCGCCCACCTTAGCCTAGGTCTACCCTGCCTTCTCTTACCCACAGGCTTGCTGGATATTATTTCCGATACTATCCCTCCTGCTCTTTAACCCAACCTAATGTTAAAGCCCTAATAAACTGCACTACGTTCACGCTCTTATATAATGAGTAAATCTCATCGTTCCGTCTGATTCTAAATAGTCCCGGTGCCTCCTGAACAGGACCCAAGATCCTCCTAAGAATCTTCCGCTCGAACCTAAGTAGCCTATCCTCTTCAGTCTTGGTAATAACCCATGTTTCTGCACCGTCGGTTAGTACTGGCCTAATTAGCATGTTGTATAATTCTACCTTGGTACTTCTACTTAGATATCTTGATCTGAGCAAGCGTACTAAGCCGAAATACGCCCTATTAGCACTTTGCAGGCGAGAGTTTATATCCTGGAAATACGGGTATAGTGATATTTATAGATAGTTTAGCTGTATGTGTAAAGTTTTACATTTGCTCTACAAACATAAGAAACAAAGAGTACCAAATGATCGAGAATGTTTTAAGGTGAGGTAGGAAAATCTTTATTTTTATATGTTAAAATATTTATTATTATTATTAGCGGGAATAAATATGAGTAATACAAACTCTGAATTTAGTCTTTTTTATGATTGTAGAGCAAAGGTGTAACTTTAGGGCACTCGAAAATTAACTAACCAAAGTACCGCGATATTATGTGATTGGTTATAAAATAATATAACACTTTAGTGTGAACAATCATGGCCCTAATTGAGTAATTAATATCAGATGGAATTTTTGTTAATACTTCAAAAACGTCATTAAATAATTTCTTATCTATACTGTAAAGGCGGCTAATACATCGACCATTTTTGGAGCCATGTTCAGCCGAAAGGTTTATAGAAATATAGACAGAATGCGGCAGTCGCCTAAAAGTTTTTAAAATTTAATCTAGGAGATTTGAACCAATAGTATACAGAGTGGACTTATTTTTGGGGATGGTAGGGTATCGCAAGAATAAGTGAAAAAATATATTAAATATATATTTTTAAATTACTATTAATTAAAATATTAAGAGCGCTGTGAATTTGGAATATTGGAATCAGCTGTTTCTGTAAAGTACTGTCGCGTGTGTATTGTGACTGTTAAATACGTAATTAATATTTTTAATTATTATAATTTTTAATTAATAATAATAATCTTTTAAAGAATACCGCTTATATTTGTGATACCCTAACATCCCTTTAAATATTCTCAATTAATTCAAGTACACCCATATGATTACTTAATTATAAAAATCACCTAGAAGGTTTGTATAATTAAGTTCTGTGTGTGAAACTGAATTTATATACAATAAAGTTATTTATCGTATATTTTATACAACAGAAATCTATGAATGACGCCCGTATTCTGCATGCATACATTTAAGGAAGGTAACTATTCACACTTCCCTTCCTCAAATTTGACGTTTATGATGACACTTAATGAATATGAATCAGTATTGCTCCCTGGCTCCAGTCTCCGCCCCTTCAGCCCTGATCAGCATCCAGTCTTCGACTAGTCAGTCTCCCTGTTACTAATCGAAGATTTTTCTTAAAACGAATTTAATTCGGTAACGTCAGTTGCACAATAAAGTTCATATTCACAAAGTGTCATCATAAACGTCAAATTTAAGGAAGGCAAATGTCAAATTCAAGGAAGGGAAGTGTGAATAGTTACCTTCCTTAAATGTATGCATGCATTCAGAATACGGGGGTTAATGCCGTTTTTGTTGTATAAAAATATACAACAAACACGTAAAAAGCATGTAAACATGCCAAATCGATACAAAAGAATATAGTTTAATGAAGCAAGCCTTCGCTCACAATAGTTTATGTAGTAATTCTGTTAATATAAAAGATAGAAGAAGAAGAAGTAATGGCAAATGGAGTGAGTGTTTAGGAGTTGTGTGAAAAGGATGTGGAGAAGGAAGGAGCAGGCCTCGTCCATGGCCTTGGTGTAGTGGGCAGTGATAGTAGTAGTGATGGTGATGGTGATAGTAGTGATGGTAGTCATAGTAATGAGCAACTTTCACCAGGTGATGGAGGCACTATAAAGAGTGGAGCCATGTTGATGTTGGATACAGTCACTCAGGTGTAAGCAAGCCAAGCAACATATTGTGGAGCTTATCCACTCTTCATCATGACCCTCGCCGGTCGGACACTGGTCAGTTTATATATTTATAAACAACATTACAATTATTATTATATTATAACACTCAATTGCGTTTGCCTTCAATTTTGCCATTTTTTATATTTATTTTTTACAATCGCATTTCTTGTTCATTTTGCGTATCTTCATTCATATTTTATTTTTATTTTCACATCACTGAAAGGATTAAATTTCACAATCGCATCAATGTGTATTAAGTGAAAAAAATCATCTGTGGAATAAGCATTGACACCTAAACCGAGAATACTTTAAATAATTTAACTCTCGATTCGAAGTAACTATTTAGCTATATATTTCAATTAAAATTAAATGCGTTGAAAACGCATATGTATTAATAATAATATGCAGACTATTTATCTCTAAATTTGACAGAAATGTGTCTATACTACGAAATTCAGGGGATAAAAAAATATATTTGATCGGTTGTTTATGACTTCGCTTTCGGGAATAATATTAACAAAATCCCGATCGATCGTCTTTATTCATGTTTACTTTGATTTCCTGTATTGTAAGGTAAATACTGGGATGGTTATTAATTCTTTAAGATCACCTTAACCTTTAGATCTTAAGAATCGAATCCACGGAAGCATCGAGCGTTGTGAAAGAAAGTGAAAACTGAAATAATCGTGAGTTACTTGTTATCGGGTCACATCTAATCAAAGGTGGCCGCTAAATAGTTGCATACTAACGGTAAAGGCCTTCAATGCGGGTACAATAAGGTCATTATTTTGAAGAATAAACGTAATATTTATTTGCGGATCGCTTTCTCCGTCCTTGAGTATTGCGCAATATTATTAAGGCGTCTTTAGCTGGGTTCGCGAATTGTATGTAGATCGATTAAGTAATCGATGATGCGTATTCGAAAGCTCAATATTGTGCAAGAATCAGTCGTAAAGGTAGGAAATGACCGCCCACGACAGGCTGATTCACATACATGATGAGGTGCTTGGCTTTCACCATTATCCAAATAAGCAAAAAAGAATGACGTGATCCGAAACATTGTGCAATCGCATGGTCCATTTCAATAGTGTAAACAAATATTGCACACTGAATATTCAAAATTAATTATTGTTCAATTTCTTCCTTTCAGATTACCCTTGCGGTAATTCTTCAAGTCGCATTATTAGCATCGTCTAAGGCAGTTGTCGATGACCAGCAAAATCAAGCGCAACAGACGCAGATCGCTGAGAAGAAAGTTGGATATGATTATTCTCCACCTTTGGGATTCGAAGGTGGTGCCTTGCATCATGATGAACATCATGTAGAGGACCATCACGACCATCACAATCATCACGAACACCACGACCCAGGATACTGGAAAAAGAAACTCATTTGGAAACCCGGCTGGAAAAAGGTCTGGAAAACCGCCCAAAAACCCATTTGGCGACCGGATTGGAAAAAAATTCAAAAGCCTGTTTGGGTGCCGACCCAAGTTGCTGCTTGGAAGGATACCAAAGTTGCCGACTGGAAAAAAATCTATAAGCCGGTTTGGAAAGACATCAAAGTGCCAAAATTGAAAGATACCAGCGTTTTGGACTGGAAGAAATTTTGGAAAGCTGAGCTAAAACCTATTAAGGTACCTGCCTGGAAAGAATTTCAAGTCCCTGACTGGAAAAAAATACAAGTTCCCGTATTCAAAGATATCCAAGTACGTGCGTATAAAGACATTCAAGTAGTCGCATATAAGAAGATATGGGTACCTGAATGGGTGAAGGTTGGAATTCCAGGCGAAAAATTCTTAGGAAAGGACCACGATGGATGGGAATATACATCTCACGATTTGTGGAAGAAAAAGCTCGTATGGAAGGCAGCGTGGAAAAAATACCTTAAACCGGAGAAAAAAGAAATATGGGTACCCAAAAAGAAGCTCGAATGGAAAGAGCAATGGAAACAGACGTGGAAAACTGAGAAAAAGCAAATTTGGGTTGACGATAAAAAGCTTGTGTGGCGTGAAGCGTGGAAACAGATCTCGAGACCTAGCAAAACAGTAGTGTGGGTTCCTGATAAGAAGCTCGAATGGGTTGAATCATGGAAGCAGATATGGAAACCAAGCAAAAAACTAGTGTGGGTACCTGACAAGAAGCTCGAATGGGTTGAATCGTGGAAGCAGATATGGGTTAAGGATTATAAACAAATATGGGTTCCGGCATGGGAGAAAATCAACAAACCAGTGTGGATCTCGGAATGGTTCCCGACCCCAGATCATCACGATCATCACGAAGAACACGGCTGGGATAGATCTGATGCCAAGGGTGCAGCTTCTCAAGTAATCCCAGAAGTGCAACCCGCCCCAGGGGCCATTACTCAAGCGGCACAACAGCAACAGCAGCAGCCTCAATCCACTTGGCAGTTCCCAAAGTAGCCATATAGAATCAAAACTTAGGGTGTTCTTGTAAATACTTAATCTTTAATTGCGGCGCACGCCAAAATAAGTCATGGACATATTACCAGTGAAAAACATGCCCAACTCTGCTAATCACTATCATCGGTCAGCCTGATCCGAACTGTTACCAGTAGCTTATAAGATTCCTTTTAATATCGTGTAGGCTCTCGATTGTATCATTCATTATCGCAATGCTCTAAAAGTATTCGAATCTATCCCAAAGAAGGTCAGGGTATCGAAGGAGAAGTGCTTCCGCTTCATAATTATTATACATGACAACTTCTTCCATTAACGAGCCTCTTACCTGAGTTACCTTCACACTATTCGCTATGATTGTGTATTATTATTACGGTTAATAATTATTAATATTATTGTTTTTTTACATTTGTCGTTGTTAAAATTGTTATTATTTCTAATTTGAAATAAATGCTGTCATAAGTGTAATATTATATTTTTATGATTAAACCACACACACACATACAACCCTATACTGTGTGGCTATGTGATGCAAACATTGCGATTTTTCTAGCGCTTTTTTTAATATTTTTTTTCATTTTAATATTTTAAAGCGATTTTTTTAAAAAGCTTTTGCGATGTTTGATATCACATAATCACACTATATATCACTAATTTGAAAATATGGTAAGTAGATAAATTTTGAAGTAAACAGTACAACACATATAATTTATTTATTAAATATTTCGTAACAGTCAATGCAATAGCACAGGGGATAAGACGCGTGACTACAAATACTGTTATCATGGGTTCAAATCCTACTCGAGTAAAAAAAATACGACTCGCGGGAGATCGGGATATTATTAATAAAATCCCGATCGATCGTCTCGATCCGGGTTAACTCCCACAGATTTCCTGTATTGTAAAGTATATACTACTATTAGTAAGTCGATGAGCTGTGTAACTAGTAATAGTAAAGATCACCAAAGAACAATGAATCAACACGTTGCTGTTTCTAAACAAACTACTTAAAAAGCTCCCCGAGGCGTGTATAAATAAATAAACCTGCGCCAACGTACTCCTAGTAAACCATTAGTTAATGTTTAAAGTACTCTTTCACTCACATCTACCTAAATCCTCGAGTTTAATAAAGCAAATAGAAATTTAAACATTTACTTTTTCCTTTTTTTTAGTATTATAGTATGTGTAGTACTATAAGTTTTATCTGGAATTAATTATATTTATATATTTTTACACGAACGCTTCCTTTATAAACGTTAATAGAAATAATCGACATTTTTTATAAATTTTTTTCACCCAGCAACCTAAAAATAGAACTGATCCTACAACTGAACAACTCAGGTAGGTAAGTACATAATTATTATAATGTGAACGAAAGTATATTTTATTAATTCAATGCAAATGGAAAGAAAGCAAACAATAAACAGAGTGTGAAACTCAAATATCAAAATTTTCATTTGTAGCGTGACGATCATTCTTAAAACAATATCCATCTTGCAAATTATCATCACTATCCAAATTAATGTTTTAATCAAAACCACCTCGTTCTAAATTCTCGACTTGACTTTTACCACATTATACATACACATGTATACCATAAATTTTAATTATATTAATTAATTTATGAATGCGTCAGTCATTATTATAGGGGAGGTCATTTATTATTTATATTAGGCGCGATTTATTGAAAAACAATCAATGCGAGGGGAAAATAATAATATTTAATGTACATTATAATATCATTTAATGTATATTTCCCACTTGCAGAATAAAGGCAATTGTGGAAACTTGAAATTGAAAATGATTTTCATCTGTGAAAAATTCACACAATATTGAAGGTAGAGAGTATGGGAATAAAGTTCTTCCCAGATTATTTAATTAAAATATTTGTTAAATTTAATTTTAAAAAATTTAATAACTATTTTATAATAAATATATATATATATTAGCAGGCCATACAGATGGATGATTAAATGAGGCATCACTAATTATCTCATTCAGATCCGTCTACTTGGTCTTCAATCTTGAAATTTAAACATCCAGTTGTATAGATTAATTCCATGTAAATGTCATTATAGATATATTATTAAAAAAATCTATAATCACATATGCGTATCTTGAATTACGCTTGCCATGTGTGCATGTATACATTTTTAAATTTTTTCCATCTAAAGTCTATTAATTAAGTTATTATAAGAGGATTTTATTTTACCACCAAAATTTATTAAAAGATATATTCTTCTGTAAGTAAACATTTCGACGGACCATAGTACCAACAGTCCGACAGTGACTTAAATAGTTTTCCTATTTTGTTTTATCAAAAAAAAAAACGACGAATACGCACTATTATATTGAATACGGTCATAACAACATTTCTCTATTCCAGTAAAAATATTATAATGGAAGTAATCTCTAAACATTTCGGCTGGACGTGGCTCCAAAAATCCACTACTATATATGCGCCCGTAATTATAAACATGTTATTTAATTTTACCATTACAATTTCATCTAAACAGTAAAAATTCTTACCTTGTACAATATCACAATATTTTATTTGTATAATTGTATATAAATAATTTAACCTCTTTGTTTCATTTTTTTAAAGAGATAATTTCTTACCGTAACAACTTTCACCGTCAATAAATCCCATGTCAGACTGGTCAGAAGAAATGTGATGAAATATAAATTGACATGTTATATAAGATCACACTACTTACCTGGTGAATATTATTATTGTAACGGCAAAGAAACGGGGATAAGGTGTGTTTTATAATCAACAACGGTAATTATTTAAAGAAGTATATGCATTAAAGAAACCAAACTTGACAGTTCAAAAAGTTACGATATGTATCATCTATCAGCAATCTTAATCTAGAATATTTTTCTCATCATAATCCAAAACAACATGAACATAAATAAATTCATAAATCAATATTGAGGTAGTTGAACAATTTTGATGTTTAACTAAAAAGTTTTTATGGGAATGTAATGAGAGGTCCTTGTTTTATGGAAAACATTAAACTCCGCAAAAAAAATCAGCTTTTTACAAAAGTTACAGCCGGTTTGGTTTGGCACAAGGTTGGAATTCTTTTTTTAAGTGGGAATCGTACAAGTTTGATGTTTAACTAAAAAGTTTTTATGGGAATGTGATGAGAGGTCCTTGTTTTATGGATAACATTAGACTCCTTGTAATATATATGGATTGTTCGCTCCTTAGTCTGCCTGATAACAAATGTCCAGGTGTAAAATAGCTTTAAGAGTTCTTCTTTCGAATAAGACTTTTCGACCTTCTCTGGCCATCAAATAGTAAATAATATTGTGCCTAACTCTTTATGTATTCGGCAGGTTCTTGTTTTATATGCTAATAACATTAACATAACTTAACGTTATATTTTATTATATTTACCAGTCATTGCCATCTATCGGATATTCAGTAAAGATATTATCATAGTAATAATTTTGTATTATCGTTGAAGTAATTATGATGTTATTTCACAGATGTCGCCATTTAGAATTATTATCTGCATTTAATAGAATTTTTTTATCAATCAAGTATTTAATCGAAGTAATTTAGTAGACAATGTTTATCAAAATATACAAAAATGCAATTTTTTTTAATTATTGCGATTCCGGACCTTCCCTAAAAATTCTCACTTTATTCAAAGTCCACACTGTGTAAATAAAAATATTTAAGTTGGTTCAGATAAGGAATCATTTAACCAAAATGAATTTTATTGGTATTTATGATGATGATTATCATATTTTAATAAATAATAATAATTGCTGCTGATGGTATTCATATAAATATTTTATTATAGCGCTGCTGATGATGATTGAAAGAATATTTGTATTTTATTAATAGTGCTGCACAAATTTACATAGTAAAAATATGTAGGTTGATCCAAGTGAGGAATAATGGAAGCAAATATGTATATAAATGTTATTGGTATCGATGATGATGATCGAATTAATATGAGTATTTAATAATTAGTGCTGCTGATGATAATCATATACATATTTGATTAATACCGCTGCTGATGACTTCTTTGAAAAAGTGCGTTCTGTATCATTATTTTATGACTTGTCACACTTGTGAGTGTTGATTTTGCAGCGATTTGATTTGTCCTGTGTTGGTGTCCATTACCAGTGCCTACTAATAATACAAGGCCATACAGCTGAATCAGCGCCTGACCAAACATTAGGCCTTCCATACAAACTCTTACCTGCTCTAAACCACTACTTTTATTTACTTTAAACACTTTTTAACAACTAAAATATTTAAAATAATATGCGCTGTGGGGTTTGTTGTGGTGTAGACTAATTAATAATCATTGTATATTTCAAAACTTTATTATCTTTTCAGTTATACAGCCTCTTTATAATATAAATGCACATATATCACATTGAATATTTTTAAATTAATAATATTGATAAGATCAAGAATATAATAAAAATACAAATACATATAGATGAAATACCTTCAGATAGTGGACATTTATATTGGGAATAATTTGGATTTGGTTCTTAATTATTTTCATCGTTACGTTAATCTATTAAGAAAACAACAAAGAACATGCTAAAAAGGACAAATTTACTTAAATACACCACAAACCAAAAAAATATTTTTGAAATAAAAAAAAAAAACACATTTATATCATAAGCAAGTTAATAAAAAGCATACAGGAAAAATCAATAGCCATGTTCAAGTATTTAATTTTCTTTTAGATTTAAAATTTTTCGAAACAACACCATCATTAATTTTTTTAACATAATTGTTCAAAAAATGATGGTGGGAACTTTTAAAATGTGATGTGGAATTTGTAATTTGCGAATGTAGATATTGAAAAACCATTAAAAAACATTTTAAATAACAATTTTTTTGGAAAATAATAAAACAAGCTCTGTGGTAAGTTCGTTTTAAAAACTTCCATTCATATTCCCCACTCTTCATTTTAATTATTGTCAAATAATTATAAAACACAACATTGATTATATCTGGTTGTGGATACATTAAGCTACCTCTATCAATATTTTTTATTATGTTATAGTGTGAATGCAAATCTAAAAGTATTTTTTCTCCAATACTAAAAAGACTCATTTTACAAATATTACATTTAAAAAATTTCAAAACTTATCTGGAGCAATATGCAAGTTATAATTGGCAAGTGTGATGATACATTATTAAACTCTTCCTCAGATTAATTAATTGAAAAGTCTGAAGTATTCAGATGTATATATATTTAAATAATTTATATCCATAGAATTATCTTCATTTATTACATTATTGAAATTTATAATATTAATCTCTTCACCGCCAAAACTATTAATAGTTAAAGAAATATACAAAGTTAATATGAGGGTTTAAAATCTGTGATTTAATTCATCTAAGATTAGTGGTTTCATTTAAAAATTCAATAATATTTTATCCCTATTTTATACCTTTGACATTAATAAAATTCCACCACTTAATAATAATATAAATGAACTCTGTAGTTGATTTACTATTAAATACATATTTTTTTATAATACCCATCCTCGGTCTTCAAACTCTCAGCTAAAGATGTATTTAAATAATTATTTTCTAAACGAATGCACTTATCTACTACACTTTTTCGGGATGTTCCCGGCACTGTCAATTTTTTTTAGCAATTTGGGATTATTGTTGGCATTGTACTTTTTTATTTTTTACAAGATTTTTACTTTTAACACTCAATTTTAGTCGACTTTCTTCATCATAGACTTCGGCGTGTGTCAGGATATCTTCTCTCTTGAAATGCAGCTCGCAGACCTTCTTTAACTATCTGATTTATCAGTAGTGCTGTCAAAGTATTTTGAAAACATGTCAAATGTTTGAGGTTATTTTCTTTAGTATAAATGATAGGTTGAAAGTGTTCCCGGTGGATAGTTTGGAGCCCTTTAGTCCTTAACTATGGATCCTTTGTGAAGGAGAAGACAGAAGCCTTGTTGTGCAGGTTATAGTTGCCTTTGCATCCTGGAACGCAGCACTTGTAAACCATTCTTGCAACAGCAACACGGTCATGCCAACATCACGTGCAAGCTGACAATTGACGACATGCGGTGTTTTCGGTATTTTAATAGATTTTTGGTTTTATTTTTAAACAACAACGTGTATAATAATAAAGTTATTAATTTTATTTAATTGAACACTATAAAATGTGTCTCTTTCGGAAATATACGGTGTTTAAAGCTAATAACTATTTTGACGCATGGTATCACTTAATGGTAGAGTGCGACAAAAGAGGCCGAGAGAGAGATAGCAATAAAATTGTGAAGGCTGCCTCAGCTTTTGACGTCAGATGCTCCAGCTGTACGGCCTTGTATTCGGAGTAGGCTTTGCCGTTACTGAGTTTACTTTAATGAAATGTCGTTTTCTGTAGTGTCTCTTTCTCAAATGCCCGGCCACCGGTTGAAAGAGGCGCGGTTTGTCAGCAATGAGGTGCAGCCCCCTCCTGCAGTGGTGACTTCCCCTTCCAGTGTGTAAAGTGCGCCCCCTCCACTACTTCCCCCTCCAATACTCCGTCTACGAAACGCGGCTGATTTTCAAACAGATGTCACTGTCAGATTTACGCTCACCCCCTAACTGAATCATTTTCTTATAAAAGTATTTAGTAAATGCTATCATTTGCATATATGCCATACTTTTGAGCCGTTTTTATATAAAAATGAGACACAACCACGTGTGTAAAGTTCTTCTTTTGATTCTAGACCATTCAAATTCAGAAGTTAATTGACATTACTGATTGCATATAAAAAGTAGATTCTTGTATAAGTCTACAAAGTAATTTTATCTGTGTTTAAGGTTAAATGCATATAATGATGTATTTCAATCAAAACATTAAATATATGTTCAATTCTTTTTAATTCATAGTTTAACTTTTCATAATATTTTGACAGAATAATTTTTTTTTTAATTATATTACTTACACACAATATCTTATTATATAATATCAATAAAAAAAAAATGTAATATGTATACAATTAATTAAAAAATAAATCTCAAAACTATAATTATATATTAGCTAAAAAATTTAATTTACTAAAAAATATATGTGTATTACTTATTCATATGTATGATCGAAATCATTGTGTATGTGTAATACAGATGCATCATCATCTTTGCTTATTAGGAGGTTTACAATTTCCCTTTTTTGTTGTTCTGTGGGCTTACAATTTAGGTTTTCGGTTGGAATCCCCCTTTTTTTTTTGTAGGAAAAAAAGACTTTTGTTTTTCCGATTTTTTGTTAGCAGGCTCATTTAGAGTATTATGATTACTTGGATAACTCATGATACCATCAAAATGTTTACTAAAAAAATTCAACGTAGATACTTTGGTCTCACGAGGAACTGTGCCACCATTTTCAATATAAGATGTTACTTTTTTGCATGCATTTATAAACTGTACATCTAAACTACTACTACTACTACTACTAGGGGTACTATCAAAGGCAAGTGTGGTGGTTTCTAATATATTATTAATAGTATGCTGGGATTGGGAAATGGAAACTATGGATTGGATTACTACTTTTAAATTTAATAACAACAGCATGTATGTGCTTACACATGATGCACTTGGTAAAATAATCTAAGCAAGTACATTCATATGAATGTGCACACGATTTGCATGTCTCACATCTAAAATTGCATTGACAATCAGTTTCAGACGTAAGTGTTACAGTAAACTTATCGTTAGAAGATTGAGAATTAACTATCCAAACGTTATTTTCAATCTCCTTTATACTGTCATTTGCTATTTCCACACCTTTTAAATGTTTGTCACGTGTGTCTTTTTTTATAGACGAGGAACCCTTTACTAATTTATTGAGTCGACTAAACATTTTATCTCGGACTAATCTAAGGAGATGATGAATACATGCATCAACTCTTTTTATTTTAAGTCCACGGAAATATATACTCTTTAAAGTACTGTGCATGGATTCTAGATGCATATTAGTATTGATACCAATATGCCCATTTGTCAACTCTTGGCAATAAATGTTTGGTAAAGTATTCCCCAAAAGACACAGTGTCAGGGCTCTCAGACAAAAATGTAACAAACTGTGAACAACAGTCTTCAAACAAATCTTTGTCGGTCATTTCCATTAAGGTTCTGCATGCTTTGTACACTTGTGATTTATTAAATTTACCTTTGACTTTCGAAAGATTTGTTTTAAAACTCTTGTCCACATGCCATGTGCAAAGAAGAGCCCTTTCAGGTGGACCCATTATTGATTGCCAAGCATTTAGATAAGCAGGAGCATCATCAGACATGAACACAGAGCATCTGATGATTCCAACTCTATGTGATATATTTAAAAAAAATATTTGCATGCAAGATTTATTTATTTTATTAGATAAACAAAAAGCAACTGGGAGACCGTTATTGAATTCATCGATTACCATCACTGTTGTAAGAGCAAAGTCATAAGCTATGCATATTTTGCTAGCTCCGAATTGCTGTATTCCTTGTTTTTGATAAGGTGTCATAATTATAAGCATCATGTCATCATTATTTAATATATTGAAGTGACATGGATTTCCCTGCTCTTTGTAATATAAAACTGGAGATTCCTCACCGTATTTCCTCATATTCTCAACCCACAGGGCAACACTCATAGAATCATTTTTATGCAACTTACTACTATACGAAAGATGACGATTCTTAATTATGTTGTTTAAGTCTCTCCGGGTGGTGAGGTGTATTCTTTTCATTTCTCCTGTCATCCCGTCTCTAATGTCATCTAATATGGTGTCGAGGCAGATACCGTTAGCTATTTTGACTAAATTAAGAAGGTTACACAGTTAATGTTAAGTCTACACATTAAATTAATTTAGATAATAAACCACATACCTGCAATATCATTTCGCTCTGATTTAATCAGTGTCAAATGTGCCAAATCTTTGGAATGCCCCAAATGAGTCTTGAAATAGTCGACTTCGACACGATCTCCAGATTCAAAAGCTTCAATTGTTGCCGGACATATGATTCCAGTTTTACACGACCCTTGTGATTTCAATGCTTTCTTTCTATTTCCCGCAGGTTTTAATGGTTGCTTGGGATCACCTGACCGATGACAATTGAAGTAGGTTTTTCTTCCATTTTTTAATTGACTCACTGTACAAAGAAAAAAGTGTGATACGGAATTCTTTTCTTCTTGCTCTTTCCAGGAATACATTTCTAAAAGTATACATATAAAAATATTAATAATGTTTATATACTAATAGTGTATTTATTAAATATTAATAGTGTATTTATTACCTTCCATGCTGAGGAATGTCAAATGCTCGCGTTCGATGTGTATCGAGTGGCAATCAGCAAGGTGACTCCTCAGCTGAACTCTGCGCTGGAACTTGAGGGGACAGTCAGCCATCGGGCAGCTCTGAGTACCACCGCGCTTCCTGTGTCTTGCAGCAGGAGCAGATCCAGGGGCAGGAGCAGCAGCAGCAGGGTCAGCGGCAGGAGCAGCAGCAGGGCTAGGGCCAGCAGGACCAGCATCGGCAGGAGCAGCAGCAGGGCTAGGGCCAGCAGGACCAGCAGCGGCAGGAGCAGCAGCAGGGCTAGGGCCAGCAGGACCAGCAGCGGCAGGAGCAGCAGCAGGGCTAGGGCCAGCAGGACCAGCAGCGGCAGGGTCAGCGGTAGGAGCAGCAGAGCCAGCAGCAGCAGGGCTAGGGCCAGCAGGACCAGGGTCAGAAGAAGCAGGGCTAGCAGGAGCGGGGTCGGCAGCAGCAGGGACGGGAGCAGAGCCAGCAGTATTAATGGGAGACGTTGCCGATGTAGGGTGGTATCTGACATTATGTCTTGACAAAGTAAATTTGGATGCAAATGTTTTGCCCACGCAAATAGTGCAGAGGAATTTGGGAGCCATTGCAGTTGGAAAGTGAAGATATGCAGGAACGACGGTGGAACAGGAACGAGTGAACTGCTTGGTGCTTGTAAACAACGCGCCACTGTGTATCGTTACTGGAGGGGGAACTGTGCGCAACACTAGGGAAGGGGACCAAGAGGAGGGGGTTGCACCGCACTGACTAATATCCGCTTCGGTTGAAAGCAGTGTGCGCCTCAGTTGCCTGTCAGTTAGCAAAGAGTGCAGTTGTACACTGTTGAGCGAGGAGCGTCGTTGAGATTTCGGTAGTCGCCCGAGAGAGATTCATATGTGCTTTGAAGCCATTTCTATCATGTCTGAGTCCTGAATACGCCCAAATGTATCAGTCGTCCACATTAAAGGAGTTATCGCCCGTCTCGGGTATATGAGATGATATATGTTCCCGCGCTCCCGATCCGTGCCTTTCGTTATCAGAAGTGAGGATTTGAATTAGTCGGGATTCAGGTAGGGATCTTGAAGAGATTCTAACATGGTGGCAGATATTTCAACAAGTGCTTTCGGAGATGTGCTGAGAGTTGTGAGTTCGGTGGAGGTGACGCCACCAAAGCGCGGCAAAGCGGCCATCTTGGACGCCATTTCGGACTTTTGTCATCGCAAGCACGCCGGAGTGGCAAAGTCTCACGATAGTCTTGGATGGAGCTCTCGTGCTTCAGATGCGGAGTAGTTGACCATCTATCTAATAAATGATCATAAGGAGAAAGGTCTGTGCGAAAGAAAGTGAAATTTGTGTGATCTCAGAGCTGACATGTAATATGGCGAATCCTGGTAAGAGTTTTGAATTCATTATGATTTTATGATAGAGATGAATCTGTAGCAGCTTGTATACGTGGTAAGAGAATACCAAAGTATAAAAATACTAAATGAGTTGGAACAGTGACAGGTAGTCAATGTTCAAGGTCTCGCTGGTGTATTTCAATAAAATAGATATCCTGACAAAAGTGTTGATGGAATTTACATTAATATTGAGATGTTATTGTTTTGTGTTATTATATTTTGCAGGATAATTATTTATTTTACAAATAATTATTATTGAAATTTGAATTGAGGGAATCCACCTGTCGGTAAAAGGACCAAGGTTTACGAAGCGTAGTCGTAAAATAAAATAATAAAAATAAATACCTGGGTATCAAACTTTTTAACGTTTGAAATGGTTATTGACTGAATTTAAGTTGAAAATGGGTTTGCATTTTGAAAGAGTTATTTTATTTAAAGATTATTTTATGCAATATACAAGGCAGGCTGACGTAAAGCCAGTTCTAATTTGAATAGAGGATTCTAATAAGACAGTATTCAGCGCCCGTGGAGATGCAAAATGTGCTCAATACACTACACGAGTTTTGGATGCGAAAGTTATTGGACATAGTTCATATCCATGTGCGATTTCTATTCTTTAGGTAATAGAAAAAGAGATGTTACAAGTAGGATGTGTATTGATTATAGAGGGTTTAATGAAAACAATTGGAAAGCATTGAAAAGACTTCGTTTGTGACAACAGAAGGCCTATGGGAATATTTATATCTTCCGTTCAGTTTACGAAACGTCTTCAGATTTTTTTTGTATGGATGATATTCTTGTAATTGGAACATCTGGTGTTGATTATACTTTGGAGAGGATTTGTATAGTTTTACTAACATTGAGTTTTGTTTAATTAAGTTTCAATGTAGTGTGCCTTTTCGAATACTTGATTTTGATATAATTCATAGACCAGGAGATAACATGAGTTACGTGAATTTATTTTCGAAAAACCAGTTACTCGAGCCAATAGTTATCATTTTTTGATATTGTAGAACATAAAGCGGATAGATATCATTGTTCTTCCTGATAATTGGTTACTTGTAGAACAGTAAAAAGATTCTGAAATTGTGAAGTTAGTTTCTGACATTAGTGAGAATAATGAAAATATTGCAAGAACCTACAAAAATCGATTCGGTAAATAGTATTAGAGCGGTTAAAAGTGTTTATCCTTATTTGATGCTCCAGTTAGAATTATCGCAGATCAAGGACGTTGTTTTGCTAGTTCTTAATTCAAGGATAATGTAGGATTACATATTATTGCAACAGGAAGTTTGCGTGAGAAATGAGGTTCCTTATTTCTTTTTTGATAAAAAAACAACTTTGTTTTTCTATTGTATTTATTGGTAGACAAATGAAGCGAAGTATAGCTAGAGAATGATAATGAATGACAAAATAATGTGTCGCTTTCGTTATTTATAGTGTGATACGTTAATGACAATATCACGAAGCGATCACGTGACAAAACAATTATACATAATAAAATATGAAAACAGGTATATAGAAATTATGAAGTGTATAACTCCTCCCTACCTAGAATTGAACTTCCCATGGAAGTTTCACAGGTATGAAATTATGATACAAGTAATTATTATGAAATTTATGATTTTAAACTTATGTTTTACAATATTTTCAACAAATTTTAAATGCAATGGTTCTATATTTTTTACATTATGTAATTCAAGTTTTTTATCATCGAATTTATCATTATACAATTGTGAATTAATAAAAGTTGGTATATATATAATGTTATCTTCGTTTACAATTTTCTTCAAGCTTCCATAATTTGTATTATAATATATATAATTGTCTAACTGTGTGTATGTTATATGTCTGTATGTCTGTCTGTCTGTCTGTACGGATCTTTCAAATATCCTCAACGTATACAGAGTCGCTATATACAGAAAAATAGTCCTTAATATATCAGGGTACAAGCATTAAAATTCCGTGTGCTCTTAAGTCTTTATGGAACTGAGCCATATATTCAAAATAGAATAGAATATTTGGTAGTGAGGCTGCATTTAAATTTGTTGATTATTGAAGATATGCGAAAGTAGCCCTTAATATGTATCGAATACCTTCGAGATATCGTATACTTTCGTTTGAAATATGTTTGCTGTCCGTATTGTTCGTAATTGTATGAAACGTAAAAAATGTTCATTTTCAATGATTGTTTAAACTATATAATTGGACATTTTCGAAATAGTAAAATAGTCCTATTTGACCGGCAACTAATGTAGATTCATCCATTATCTATAACACGTTTCATGTCTCTGTCAATAGAAGGTAGTTAATCGTAATCTGTAAAATTTTATATATTCAATTCAAATTTTTTGACACATGAAACGTAGTGTTGCCAGGTCTATAAATAATTCAATTTAAATATTTAATCATAATTAATACATATCTAAAATCTCGAAACGGGTATTTTAATGATAATATTATTAAATTTATTTCAAAATAATTTTAAAGATATTTAATAATGCATAATAAATGAAAATTCTCAAAAAAGTATTTATCGGGAGACTCGCTTTTTAAATATTGTGATGAGTGTTGTCATCATATGAAAACCGCGTTATATTATTTTATTAATAATTTTAATAAAAAAATTCAAACTTCTTTCGAATGAAAAAACAAACAACGTATTATCTTCGTATTAAAAACAAATCAGAGCATTTAAAAATATTAAATAATTTCAAAAATTTTTTAGATGTATTTAATTTGATAATGCATTACAATTCCACATTTTCATACTTCATTTTAAAATCAAAAATTTCTTCTAATCGATAAAAAAAACACTTTAAAGCAAAAATGAAATCAAAACTCAATGATAAACGTCCTATTAAAAAACCAGGCAAAACATAAAAAAACATTAACAAATTGAAAATTTCAATTAAAATTACCCTAGTTTATTATAATTGAACAATTTTGAAATTTAATAAGTAAATTTCCTACAATAGTTTTATTATATTTGCAGTTGCTAATAAAATGTATTGGTTTTTGAGTTGATATTAATAAATGTCCTGGTTCAATTAATTCTATGGTATCTCTATTGTTGGTTAATGTTTCACATTCACTTGTTTGTTTGTTATTTATTAATTTGTAAACACAAGAATCAGCTGTTTGAGATTTTTCACATATATAGTTTTTATTCACTTTTAAGCACTGTTTAGTAACATATCTTAATTCTTCGTAACTCGATAGAACATGGGTATAAGGTAAAGGAATAATTTTTGTTTTGTTAATGGGAATAGGATAAATATGTAATAGGTCGTAGTGGGTTTCCAAAAATTAGGAATTTGTATGTTAAATATTAAATCTGTGTTATTATAATAAGTTTCCATTTTGAGAATTTCATAAATATTTTCTATAGATTTTATTGATATATTATTTCTTTGAAAATTTATTTGAATATCGTTAGTTTCGTCAGGATGTAAAATATAACTAGGAATTATACCCAATTTAGCGAAAATCATTGAATTATGTATTTCGTTCAGAGTTCTACTCAATTCGTCTATATTGGCACTTATTTTATCTAATATCTGTATGTATGCTAATTCTGTTTCTACATGATTAACGTGATTTTGATCTGATTTTAAATATGAATTTACTAAGTTTTGATTTAAATTAATTTTATTAGTTAATTGATTCATTCTATCATTTAAATTTTTATTAACAGTAACTTGTTCATTTTGAGAATGTTCTAATAATTTTTCGTTAAATTTTAGGTTATCTAAATCTTTATTAATTCTTTGTGAATCTTCATTGTCCATATTTCCGCTTATACCTTTAATAAGAGATCCTAATATATTGACCATTCCTCTTTTCTTTCTGAAGTTAGGGTTAATCATTCTGAATTTTCTTTCTAATTCCTTAAATTTACTTCTCGTTACATCTAAAGTATTTCCAATGTTATACATCAACGTAATATTAGGGGTGTTAATAGTATTTATATTTTGTTCGATTGACTCTATATTATTTTTAAAGTTATTTAAGTTTATTATATGAAGATAATGATTATATCCACTTATTAGTTTAGCTTTTCCCAGTTCCAATATTAATATTCCATTATTTCTATCCAAGTCGAATATGTTGATTTCTTGAGATAGGTATCCTTCCACCAATAAAAATACGGCTAATAGCCTGAAAAATAATATATATCGTATACTTAGTAGTTAATATGAATATTTATTTATCAAACTATGTTAATTAATTTTAGTGTTATTCATGATTATTAGTTATGATTTCCTTTTTCCTTACTTTAATTTTCGTTTTATGTATTTTCTTTTTATTTGCCGTGACTACTTTTCCTAAGTCTTTCGTTACAATATCTTTCTTGTAAAGTAAATCTTCTTTCTTTCTTCTATTATCGTTATGAAATACTATATCTCCAGGTTTAAATGTTAATGGGTTTGGTAAATTTTCATTCAGTTTATTGATTTGATTTTCTCTATAAGCTTTATTTCTATCTTTTACAATATTAATGAGTCGTTTAAAATTATCTTTACGCGTTTCGAGATATTCGTGAGGTGTTCTCTCTACATTTATATTGTCTTCATTTTCTAATAATATACTTTTGGTTTCTAAGTGTCCGTTAATTAATTCGAAAGGTGTCATTTTAGTACTAGAATGTATGCAGTTATTATAAGTTAAAGTTGATTCTGATAAAATAGTTGATTTAGTTTTTACATTATCTGAAACGTTTTTAACTATTCTGTAAATTTCTATAAGAGTACTGTGAAAACGTTCTACTATACTATTACCAGAACTATTTCTTTGTGTCGTTAAGTGATGTAATATTTTATATTGTTTTAAGAAATCTTCGAAAATACTGGATGTGAATTCTTTAGCATTATCCGTTATTATTTTGCTGGGAATACCTCTTTCGGATATTAGTTTTGATATAGCTTCTATTACATTTATAATATTTCTGGATTCTAATATTTGTGTAAAAGCAAATCTTGAAAATTTATCAACGACGGTAAGAATATATAAACTATCGATGTGAAATATATCGACGTGTAAATTTCAAAAGGTTTTGACGGGTTATCTGTTATCGCGAGGGTTTGTTTAATTGGTTTTCGTTCGTATTTCGTTTTCATGCATATTTCGCAATTATTTATAATTTTCGTAACTTTATATTTAATATTATCAATAAAATATTTCCTATTCAAATGTGCAATAGATTCACTTATACCTCTATGGTTATTTTGTTGATGGTAATCTCTAATGATTTCATCTTGCGAATCTAAATCTTCAACGTCTTCTAATAAAATATTACTTTTAATTATTTTGTAATTATTAAAATGTTTCTTGTGAATATCACTTATTATGAAAAATATTTCGTTATCTTCACACATTATGCAATTTAAATTATTAGGATTAAATTTTTCTTTAATTATTTTAATTAATTCGTCTTCCGAAAATTTATTGTTTTCAAATATATTTCTTTGTTTTGTTTTAAATAATATTTCCCTTTTATTCATTAATTTCTTCGCATTATTATTTATTTTAAATATGTATTGAAATTTAAATGCATTAATCGCTCTATCTGTGGACCAAATGCCATTACTTATATTCTCTATACCAGAATGAACAGTTTCGTTATCATCGATCTGTACATCTAGAGATCCTTCTTCTAAATCTATTTCATTATTATTTAATTCTATTCTACTAAGACAATCCGCATTCGTGTTAAATTTCCCTGGTTTATAAATAATTTGATAATCAAATTCTTCTAGTTTCATTTTCCATCTAGTTAGTCTAGCATTTCCTTCTTTTAAGGACATTAAATATGTTAATGGTTTATGATCTGTGAATATTTTGAATTTACGCCCGTATAAATATGATCTAAAATATTTAACGGCCCTAACTATTGCTAAAAGTTCTTTTTCAATAGCACTGTAATTTCGTTCTGAATCTGACAAAGTTCTCGAGGCATAACAGATTGGTTTGTCGCTACCAATGTTTCCTTGAGAAAGGATCGCTCCTAATCCTATATCGCTTGCGTCAGTTGTTAAAATAAATTCTTTACTGAAATCTGGGTATTGCAAAATTGGATTATTTGACAGTAGATTTTTACAAGTTTCAAAGCAATTTAGATATTTCTCATCAATTATTATTTTACAATTTTTCTTAAGACAATTAGTCATGGGTTTCGTAATTTTCGAAAGATCTTGTATAAATTTTCTGTAATAACCTATCAGACCTAAGAATTGTTTAATTTGCTTCGTAGTTCTAGGTAAAGGAAAATTTTTTATTGCAGATATTTTATTCGGATTGGGTTTTACTCCTTCCGGGGTAATAATATGTCCTAAGAATAATACTTGTTGTTTAAGGAATTCCGATTTGTCTAATTGTAATTTCAAATTGCACTCCCTTAGTCTTTGAAATACTCTACTAAGGATAACTAAGTGTTCTTGTAATGACGTGGAATAAACGATTATATCGTCCATGTAAACAAGCATTCCTTTATATAATAGATCTCTAAATATATGGTCCATAGTTTTTCGGAATGTACTAGGGGCTCCCTTGAGTCCGAAAGGCATCCTTACGAATTCATAGTGACCATTATAATTGCTATTATTAACTGAAAATGCAGTTTTGGGAATGTCTTTTTTTGAGATTTCAATCTGATGAAATCCAGATGCAAGATCCAAAGTTGAAAAATATAAACAACGTCCTAATTTATCAAGAATATCGTTTGTATTTGGAATAGGATATTTGTCGTCTACAGTCTTTTCATTGAGTTTCCTGTAGTCTACTACCAGTCTCCACTTAGTTTTATCAGATGCGTCCTTCTTTTTAGGGACCATCCATATCGGACTAGAATATGGCGATATACTATGTCTTATTATATTTTGGTCTAACATACTTTTAATTTGTTTGTCTACTTCTTCTCTATGTATTTCGGGAAAACGATAATTTTTCGTATAAATGGGTAATTCATCTATAGTATTGATGTTATGTTTTAATTCGCTAGTAAAACTTAGTTTATCATTTTCTTTATAAAATGTACAACGCGTGCCTGCGAGAGCGGATCTTTTGTGCCCCGTGGAAGAGGCAGCCATTGGTACTTGTGCCGAAAGCCAGTAGCCACTCCGGGAGCGATCGCCTCGCCGACAGGCCGTTGTGCATGTTAGACGGCTTGGGAAAAGTGATGGAGCGCATGGTCCTGCAGAGGCTGGAAGAATTTCTAGAGGATGCGGACCACGGTCTATCCTCCGCTCAATATGGTTTCCGGAAACACCGATCCACAATCGGTGCGATTGATCATGTCATGAGCAATGTGCGCGCGACGTGGTCTGGATCCGTAAAGAGCAGTGGGCACACCATCATGGTTACCCTGGACATTCGGAACGCGTTCAATTCGGCGGGATGGGGAGAGATCCTCAAAGCGCTCGAGGAGAACGTCCGGGCACCAGAGTACCTGATAGAACTTACGGAGGATTATTTCAAAGATAGATACCTGGAGTATGGAGCGAGAGACGGAAGTGAACCAGAGAGGCGAGCCATAAGCGCGGGGGTCCCGCAGGGTTCGGTAATCGGACCCGCTCTATAGAACGCCCTCTATGATGGTTTGCTGAGACTCGAGCTCCCGAAAAGGGCGCAACTCGTGGCGTTCGCGGACGACGTTGCCTTGCTTGTGACAGCAAAGGACAGCGAAGACTTGCGGATTGCCGGCGAAGAAGCTCTCAGAAGGGTGAAACGGTGGCTGGACAACGCCGGTCTCGACCTGGCGGTCCACAAAACCGAAGCTGTTCTCTTCACCCGGCGCAGGAAACTGGAGCCGCCCCGGCTGATGCTCGACGGATACGAGGTACCCTTCACGAAAACCGTGAAGTACCTAGGAGTCTATCTCGACTCCAAGCTCAAGTTCACCGAGCACGTCCGAAAAGCGTCAGCCAAGGCGGCAACGGTGGCCACACAAATAGCCAGACTGATGCCGAACATCGGTGGGCCGAAGAGCAAGAGGAGGAAACTTCTCTGCGTAACGGTCCACTCGACACTCCTCTACGCCGCCCCGATATGGTCGGAGGCGCTTAAGGTGGAGAGGACCAGGCTAATGATGGCTAGAGTGCAACGGCAGTGCGCACTGAGAGTTATCGGAGCATATAGAACGG
>JAGTTH010001554.1:0-38228 GCA_022606485.1 Agraylea sexmaculata
ATAAAAATGCAACAAATCTAACCAAAAAAAAATTTAAAATTACAGTAAAACAAACGAATAATTCAATTGGATGTATATAAAGCGTGGGGCAAATGTCCCGCTACCATTTTGATTATGTGACGTTTAGATCAGTTTCGTAACTATTTCTGCTCGTTGTTGTGGTGTATATTTATTCATCATAAAATTGGGGCGTCTTCGCAATACAATGCTTACATTTAAACTGATCTAAACGTCACATAACCAAGATAGCGGGACTTTTGCCCCAACCGTTACAATTCATTTTAATTAGTCTAACGAAAATGAAGTTTTAATAACCCAATTGATTGATGCATTTTATTTGTAAGTGTAAATATTTCCCCAGCACACTTTGTAGTATTTTAAATATTAGTTTTTCAAATATTTACCCAACTTCGCGTTAGACGATGTGAATAAATAGTCGTAATCGTGTGACGTAAATATTTATAACCGCGCCGACCCTTGTGTGTATTTATTTAATTAATTTATATAATAAAACATGATAAATCCTTTTACAGACTAATTGGTCATACACTATAATAATTATTATTTTATGAAAAATCTTCTAAATTGAGTTATTGAATAGTCTTCTTTCTTGAATGATTAGGTTAACCAAATTTGTTTAATATTGTCTTATTTACTGTTTTATGCAATTTAAGTTAGCTACAGATAATATAAGATTATTTATTAACAGTAACAAGCTTAAGTACAGTAAAATATTTTTATTATTAAATAATTACACAGTTTGGGTGTCCTATAAGTGGTAAAAAATCTCTGGAATAACAGCGACTTATGATTATTATCTAAAAAAATATATTTGTTACTAATAGTTCAACCATACTTTTAAATTAAAATTTAAGGATAAAAATAACATAAATATTCTCACTGATGAAAAATCCACCCATATGTTAAATTAAAATCATACATATTTAGATATAGTATATATATAATAAATGAATAAAATAGATTATACTTTTTTTCATCATACAAGTGTGTCCTGATTATTTATCATTCAGTTTCTACTACTTTATCTCGCATACTATAAACCTAATATGAATCATTCAAAATGTAGAATAGCGGATACTAAATATTACATTTATACTGACCGCAAAACTGAGTACTATATATTTGTCAAATCGACTAGGAAAACTATTCAATAACTCAATTTAGAAGATTTTTCATAAAATAATAATTATTATAGTGTATGACCAATTAGTCTGTAAAAGGATTTATCATGTTTTATTATATAAATTAATTAAATAAATACACACAAGGGTCGGCGCGGTTATAAATATTTACGTCACACGATTACGACTATTTATTCACATCGTCTAACGCGAAGTTGGGTAAATATTTGAAAAACTAATATTTAAAATACTACAAAGTGTGCTGGGGAAATATTTACACTTACAAATAAAATGCATCAATCAATTGGGTTATTAAAACTTCATTTTCGTTAGACTAATTAAAATGAATTGTAACGGTTGGGGCAAAAGTCCCGCTATCTTGGTTATGTGACGTTTAGATCAGTTTAAATGTAAGCATTGTATTGCGAAGACGCCCCAATTTTATGATGAATAAATATACACCACAACAACGAGCAGAAATAGTTACGAAACTGATCTAAACGTCACATAATCAAAATGGTAGCGGGACATTTGCCCCACGCTTTATATACATCCAATTGAATTATTCGTTTGTTTTACTGTAATTTTAAATTTTTTTTTGGTTAGATTTGTTGCATTTTTATTAGAGTATGAAAAATCTATCCTTTCTCATATGTATTTAAAATTCATTATATTTCGACATTAGTATTAAAAGGATTAAAACTATTTGAGGTGCAATTTTTATCCTGATTTTATTGTCAAAATGGCTAAATATTCTAAAAATGAAAATCACTAGAAAAGCTCTCATTTTTTGGTTGACCTTCAAGGAGCTTTAAAATTCATAACGGAGTCCATGCTTTAATAAAATAAATATTATGTGATTCATAGGTAAATAAACCCAGATAAAGTTTACATAAGAGCAAAAATATTTTCACGCTCATAAAAAAATGAATTATGATAATATTTTGCTAATTAACATTAAGCCACGTCGTATTTGTAAATATGTAATTATATAATATTGACATAAGGACACTCGTGAGATCTATTTTTTAATGAAATGATTTAAAATTGACCTTTCGAAAAATAACCCTTAATTTATGTTGTTGTTATCAGAAGCGAATATACATAATTTAACCGATAGCTGTTATCATTACACGTGTTGATCAAACTATGTATTATTATGGATTGCGTAACGATGTTGTCTGCACAATTATTAAAAATAACATGGTAAAGTGAACTTGGATGGAATAAAAATAAAATATTATCTAAGAGGAAATCGACACACATGCAAAAAGGTTCAACAATTACACAATCCAAGGGGGCGACCTTTGAGCGGTTTTCATTGCCAAGTTCGTATAATCAAGAGAAGGGTTACTTTAACCTTTTGTTTCAAATTATTTTATAAATAAATTATTTATACATCCCACGAATCAACACAAACCAAACAAAAAATATTGGAAATTTAATTTAATAAAAACTATGTCAATTATCAACGGGTCGACCTTTGCCCGGAATATACAAAATACATAAAACATATAAAATTCACCCAGTTCTTTTAGGTGGGCGTCTCTGTATTTATTATATTTATTAAAATACTAGGAATAGTATATTTCCGCGACGCAATTGGTTTGTTATCAGAGAGTCAAGTGTTTCACCTTGAATTATTAATAATATTACGTGTACTTGTGTAACGCTGCAATTGCATATGGAGTCACCATTACTTAGAATAACTGTTAAATAAAATAAATTAATAATATGACTCCCTAATTGGCTGCTCGTTACAATTTCAACGATGTAATTGAATGGGGGAGCCAAAACAATGTGGACGTACTTCAAAAGTTAATACAACAGCTTCATACGGGTAAATTTCATTAAAATGTGAAAATATTATATTATACAAGCTGAACCGAGTTGCATATAAATAAAAAAAAGACATATTTAAAAATAGTTACAGTGTGTGAAGTAATAGATTCCCAGGCATACATCACCGTAAATACGACAGTAGAGTTACTTAGCTACACTTATGATCGTTTTTTTGTTGGTTAATGCCTCGTCTGAGCCTCGGGCGAGGCACTAATTAACAAAAAAACCGATCAAAACTATGGAAAAGCAACTCTATTACCGTCTTTACGGTGTACGTTTACGGCGACGAATCCCAAGCTTAACTCTTTGATGAAATCGGCCCTTAATACCCTTATACCTACTTCTTTTAAAAAATATTCATCTTCAATTGAATAGATTTTTACAAAAATAATCTAAGCGCCATTTATCTTAATTGAAGAATGCCTGAAATGAGAATGAATGAAAGTAATTAAGGTAATTAATAAATATCCACATTAATATGTGTGAATAAGATTTTCCACAATAATACATACAAATATTCACCTTTTAAAAATAAATACATATATATATATATATATATATATATATATATATACATATATATATATATATATATATATATATATATATATATATATATATATATATATATATATAATTAAAAAATACATGAATTGTGGGTGCAATACAAATTGGATTTTTAATCATTAAAAATGTTTACAGTGTGTGTTTACGATAACGTATGCCTGGGAAGCCCAAGCTTTAAGGGAAGCCGACGAAATATATAACGATTTAATATTTAATTGAAATATTTTGAAATTCGTATAGGCTTCGATGACAATAAAGGCTTTCTAATAATGTGTATTTATAAGGTTTTGTTTGAATAGACTGTATTAATATCGCATTGGTCATCCTATAATGTGAGGACCTTGATGGTTGAAGTGCGCATTTGTCGTCGCTATGATGCATTTTATACTGACGACTGACATATATTTACACAATTTGCCCTTCCAATACTCTCTTCCTCTGTCTATTTATAATTCAATTACCATGCCGACTTCCTGATAAGTCAATGTCGATTATGAATGACACACGAATGTAAAATAAAATATGTTTACAGGGCTTCGGTATTCCTGTCTGAAATGTCCTCTGAGATCGGAGACCCTCAAGGTGTAACATTTCAGTCACACCAATTGCCCCTGCCCCAAAGTCAGCAAGATGCCCTTTGTGGCCAAGAAGTGGTTAGCACTTCTCCAGATGTCACAAGTCGCAAGAGGAAATACGTTACCAAGTAAGTATTGACTTCATTTATCCAAGCTTCGAATCGAGTCCAAGATGATCTACTTAAAATATCATAAACGCCGAACACACATGGGCCTTGTTTGTTTCGCTATTCCCATGTCCAATTATTACATCAGCAAGTAATTAAACTTGGCCAAGACTTTAACGGTCGATCGAGTGTAAATATTGACCGTTTAAGCCATGTTTGTAGCAACAGTCAAAGGGTGGAAATCCCCAAAGGGTGGATATGAGGCTTAATCCATAACATAACACGGGATGATATTATCAACAGGACTTGTCGCTAACGAACAGATTGATAAATGCCATTTTAATTGGAAACTTACTATAAAATATTTTACAAACGAATTATTTTTAGTTTCACACGATCCAATCATAAATTATATAATTTGAACGGTTTATTATCGTGAATGTGAAATAAATATCGACACAAAGAATATTTGTAAGGGGAATTCTCGCAGTAAAGAGCGTCAGGTGTCGACTGTACGGTTTCCTCCAATTAAATGCAACAATTGACTGTTTGGCTGACAATTGTGTCGAATTCAGGTGATATTACAAAATCACAAATGTTTTCAATGAGTTAATTATTTTTACAGTAGCTCTGAGGACTACGACGATGATGTTGCTGATGACAAATCTGTCAGGACTACAGATGATAATAAGAAGTGAGTACAATATCCAATGATTACATAAACTAATTAATAATATATAACACATATATTGATCCATAGTCTGTATGTACTTATCTATTACATAATATATATATATATATATATATATATATATATATATATATATATATATATATATATATATATATATATATATATATATATATATATATATATATATATATATATATATATATATATATATATATATATATATATATATATATATATATATATATATAGGGTCATTTTAATTGAAATTTTTAATTTGTTAATGTTTTTTAAGTTCTATTTGGCCTTTTAAAAGGAAGTTTCTATTTTGAGTAATGATTTAATTTTTGCTTTAAAGTTGTTTAATTTTCAATAAATTTTCATTTCAAGTAAATTATAAATAAAATAATTTAATACGGTTTTCATATGATCAACAACACTCATCACAATTTTTTGAGAATGATCATTTATTATTAAATATCTCTAATATTATTTTGAAATTTATTTCATATTATTATCATAAAAAAATCCGTTTCGAGATATGTATTAATTGTAGTAAAATAAATATATAAAATATTATTCTACCATCTGCTAACGCTGGTCGTTGAGGGATCCGTACAGACATATACCATACACACACATTCAACAATTATATATATATATATATATATATATATATATATATATATATATATATATATATATATATATATATATATATATATATATATATATATATATATAATATTCTTAGAGTAAAGAAATTTATATATATTTCCTTACTCTGAGATTATATTGTTGATTATTATGATTTCATAAATTGTTTTAATTACCTCTTAGAAACGCTCGCTTCTAGAATAATATGCATTTGAATTGATTGATTATACTTTATGAATACAAACACGATTAATATAAATAATATCACATTTCTAAGTTGAAATATTAGATATGTAAAATTTTCTAAAAGTATATTTTATAATTTAAATATTATTATTTGGGTTATACATGTACATAGTGAAGCGCTTTTTGATAATCTTAACTATTACTTGTTACACAGGTCACCGACTTAATAATCAGTATTTACCTTACAATACAGGAAATCAAATCTGGATCAAGACGATCGATCGGGATTTTATTAATATTATTCCCGATTCTACGAATTGACAGTGCAAACTTATAGGTTATTATTTAATTTAATTAATTGTCTGTCGGTGATCTTAACTTTTACTAGTTACACAGGTCACCGACTTAATAATCAGTATATACCTTACAATACAAAAAATCAGAGTAAACCTGGATCAAGACGATCGATCGGGATCTTATTAATATTAACCGATCAAATCAATTTAAAAATTGTTGATTTGAGTGGGATTTGAACCCATGACCATAGTATTTGTATTGGTTATCCATTTAATCAATGAGTAATAAAAGTTTGAATAATATAATCGAATATAGTGCGGTTAATGTAATACATAATAATAGAAATTCAATTGATATAAAATTCACTCGGCAAGTATATTTTTACAATATAGTGTCGATATTTCATCGGTATATTGTGTGTCTTATTCCCTGAGCCATTACGCTGGTATTAAGCCGACAAGATAAATTATTTAATATCCTTTTATATAAAGAATGCACTAGATCTATAAAAAATCTCGGGGGGACTAAAAGAACAACCCAATGAGAGTAACGGATTTTGTTAAATGTAAAAAAGTGAATATTTTTCCTGTAAGAATCAGAAAAAGAATTCAGAACTATAATTTTTACATAAAAATATCTAAATAAAAAAATATATTGTATACCAGATTAGATAGATTTCTTAAAAGATTCATCACTCTGACAAATAGTGCTTATCTAACCTCAGCCAAGAGGGTGACAATTCATTATCTTTTAGTTTGTCCCATGAATATAATAATTGATTTGTGATAACCAAACCTCGGCAAAGAGGGTAAAAAAAAAGGTTTTTGCCTTATTGTTTGTTAAAATTTATTATTCTATTTGAATTTTTGGATACTGACAGAACAAGCTTTAACTTTATAATATGTTATAGCCGATCAAATCACTTTATTTTTATTTGAGCGAGATTTGAACACAATATTTGTAGCCACACACCCTATCCCTTGAATTATTACGCTATTACTACTACTGACATTCGGTGTTTATCTGAAATAAATATATTTAATTGTCATTTTTCTTCAGTAGGACGCCCTTAGATAAAGAGGGGATAGTTGACCGGTTCAGATTGTATGTATATTAAATAGGGGGTGTATCAGACAGGTGCATTGGGGTAGAATGAATCAGACCTGTTGTTTACAAATATTAATATATTCTGTGAATGGAACGGACAATACTTGTCACAAACAGTCGTCTTTATACTGTTACCTGCCAACTGAATACATTTCCACCTACACCTGTTTAAAAATCCAGTTTGCACTAAAAATCAATAGATGATACAATTTGACCAATATATAATATTCTTTATGAATTTATATTTATATATATATATATATATATATATATATATATATATATATTTATATTATATATATATATATATATATATATATATATATATAAATATATATATATATATATATATATATATATATATATATATATATATATATATATATATATATGGTTAGTTACCCAATAATTTTTGCTTTTAATTGATTTTTTGATTCCGGAAATATTTTTAAAAAATTTGGTAGTTTTTTAGAGGTGAAAGAATGCGATTTGTCTGCTGGGACTAGTTGAGGCCGATAATGGAATTATAACACTTTGTAGTCTTCTTTCAGTTGGCCAAGGGCGAATCACTATCGATTCTTTTTATAATACACAATTAAATAAGAAGTATACTACATGTTCTTATTAATAGAATATATTAACATTTCTGAGTGCATATATATTTTTAATTTATTTATTTATCAACTCAATTGTATTCGTTGTAAATACAATGTCCGCGGTTGACTTTACTCATAATTCATTAATCACGCAAATATAATTTAATCATTGTTTTCGTTAAAGAGGCATAAAATCATAATGGTGATTTGGGAAATCTATTTCCTAATTAAAATATGTATAAAAAAATTCACTTCACACTCATGAGCGCCCGCAGAAAATTTTCTAGCCCCCTGGATTAATTTGTGCAAAAAAAATATAGACGAAATTAATTAAAATGTAAATTTTTGTTTTAAAATTTATTAATCCATTCGATTTTTAGTCGGTTTTTTACGATATTAATGTACAACTAGGTAGGACAATTTCTGAATAATAAGAATTATCAATAATAACCACTTTGAAAAAAATGGTCTTAAGTCGTCTTTGATAATTCTTTCTAATTCTAATTTTTCTTTTTAGCCCAGTCAAATTAGGGTTTTACCTCGGAATTTTAGCAAAGAAGCTGTAATTTTGCATACACCTGTTTATCAAAAATGTTTTCAAATAAAAACTGTCACAAATCTAATGTTATACAATTTTTATATTAGGTTTTAACATCATTGGAGCGATAGAAAATGAGATAATCGTGAAATACTGATTATTGTAACCTCGAATAACTTCCAAACCCGTCACCTGATTTCATTTGATTTTTAAAACCACCCTTAGAATACTGAAATAAAGGTGTATACAGCTTCTAAGCTGAAATTCCGAGGTTTGGCCCTTTTTCTTCCTAATTTGACTGGGCTATTTACCAACATTTGAAAAGGATTTGAATTGAGAAAGTTTCACAAGCACCGCCGATGATGATAGTGCAGTTGGGAATAAACTATTTATTTTCATTGGTGCGTAAAACTTTTGAGTGGAACGGTTTTATTGAAGTGGCGACGGACGATTGAAAAACTTTTGTCGAGGACTCTTATTATATGTTTTGAATGTTACAGGCAAAATCATAGCGAGATTGAGAAAAGGAGACGAGACAAGATGAACAGGTATATTACAGAATTAGCAGGAATGGTTCCTGTGTGTCATGCTATTGCCAGGAAGTTGGACAAGCTGACAGTTCTTCGGATGGCTGTTCAGCATCTCAAGAGTATCAGAGGAGCTGTGCATTCCTATACAGAAGGAAGGTTCGTATACAATGATCTTTAAAAGGTGGATACTAAACGACATTCACAATTACAACTCGACCAATGAGCTTATATAAAACCCATGTATTTGTCGTCAAAGGTTTCATATGACTGCTGCTTGGGGCGCTGCTTTTACCACTCGTACTGTTTATCTGTCAATCTGTCAATCTGTTCTAATAACATTACACTTCATATGGTAAAGTGCGTCATTAAAAGTCGCTTGATATATTCAACGACTAATAATATGTCCCTATGTAAACAATAATTTCAGATGTTTTTGTAAAGCTTGAGGTTTCTAAGCGTTTGAGGCATTAAAAAATATTTAAATTAATATACATGATCAGCGTGAATTGTGCAAAAGTAAAGAACGAACCAAATCACTTTAAATTGCTACATATAAAAGGCCACGGTGTATGTATACGTTTTACTTGTGTCTGTATTGTGAGCTGTGTGTCAAGGTTGTGATTCCTAGGCGTGTGTGGCCGTAAACGTACACCGTAAAGACGGTAAAAGAGTTGCTTTGCTGTACCATTGATCGGTTTTTTGTTAATTAGTGCCTAATTAACTAACAAAAAACTACTACTATCGTATTTACGGTGATGTATGCCTGGGAATCCATTACTTTAGAAATATCTTGTTGTTCACAGTGTATATGTATAATATGCGCATGAAGTGCCGACCATGTTCTAATGTATGAAAAAATACGCATGACACTTCACTAGATATATAAGTTAATTGGTAACGACTTTTCATCACCCCATTCCTCATATATCACTATCCTCTCTCGCTTTATCAAACATTATATTGCATTTCCACTCCTTAATATTTGTACACTGTAATTTATTAGTAGTATTTATTAGCAGGGGGGGCAGTTGCCCCCGGTGGCACATATTTAGGGGGCGGCAAAGACATGTTGGCAAGAACATGAGTGGCTTGATTTTAATTTGTTGTGATTTTTTAATAACATCGATTTCTTAATTCAAATTGTGATTTTCGGAGGTTTAAGCTCCGCAATTCTGGTGAATTATGTTCGGTATTCTTATTCAACAGAGTATTATCTAATTAAATATGTTATTTACTTAAAATATGGGGTTTGCTCTGAACGACACAAACTCACTCTACGCCACTGGGGTTTGAATTTTTGTAGGGAATTGAACGAAAAAAATGTAGGTATGTCGAAATGTGCTTATAAAAATATGTCTATTAAATAACTAGTTAATATTACATTAAAGTTAATATGTAACTATTTGGCTTTATTATCAATATATTTTTAAATTAAATAAGCAATTACCAATCAAATATTGCGGTGAATGTCAAAAAAGCGCGTCCATCGGTTACGAATTATACCATACTAATAATCAGACATAGTACAAGTGGGTGTAATGAAGTGCTTTCGCGTGTTTGACCACTGCTACGATTTCCTTAATTAATTGATTATTTTCTTTCAACTCTCTATGATATACATCTATACTTTCATACATCAATTATTATATTCATGGGACAAACTTTAATGTTGAATGCAATTTTAAAGATATTTGATTTTATTTATATTATTATATTATAAGATTGTTTTATAACCCTCTTGGCCAAGGTTTGCTAGTAAGCAATCTTTTATGGGAAGCCATTTTTTATAATACATTAATTGAAGCAGGTATTTTTCTTGAATTCTAATACATGCTAGACTTTTTGAAAGTTGTTTTAATAGACTTATAATTAGGCGTTTCTCCGTTTCCTTTACAATACGCGGTATTACTATTATCCCTTTCTTTACCCATCTAAATTCCTTATGGGAACGCAATCGCATCGGCTCGAACGCTGATGCGATTGGTTTTTCTTGTGATTAGAGGCCAGTTATCAATCCCAGATATGCATCAGTTTGTTTGTTCCCGAGAATTATACGCGCTGTCGCTCTCACTCCTTGTTTGCAACCCCTAGGACCCATACTAACATACTCCGTCACTCCCTATCAACCAAATATATTGTTTTTTTGAATAAAAAAAATGCCAATGGGGCGGAAAATGACATATTTATCATACCCTACTGTGCATTCATGGGAAGTATGAAAGAATTCCTTTACCTTAAGCATTCGTGATGTTCATCACTTGATATTTTTTATAATACGTTGTATTTTTTTTATATATTTACGTTTCTTTTTTCTTATATTCTTACTTTTTTATAATTCTGACAAATGTCCATCATTGCCGAACCGCTTTAGGTTTTTCCTGTAATGGCAAGGTGATGATGGTTCATGCTTTACTATTATGATTGATTGTATATATTAGATAAATAAATAAATAATTAATTATTTAATTTCAATAGGTATAAGCCATCATTCCTGACTGATCATGAGCTGAAAGCCCTTATACTCCAGGATGTCGATGGTTTCCTATTCGTCGTTGGATGCGACAGAGCACGAATACTCTATGTCTCGGAATCAGTGTCTCAAATATTACATTACGCACAGGTATTATTGTGATTGATCAAAATAATCCGGCGCTTATCGTAGCCGTTCACTATCTCATATTCTGTAATACATTCAAATAATTTAAGATAACGAAAAATACATTTTTAATATCCACATTCAATATTACACGGACATAATGTTAGTATTGCGCAACGCGAAATATTTAATGTGCCAGCTGTTATCTGGAATTAATTACGTAATATGCCATAGTTCTTATCTCATATTTGTTCCAATTTTTATACGTTCGATTTTGCTCGTAATTTTTGCGTTCATATGCGTTTTTGCGTTGTTTTTTTTTTTTTTAATGGTTAGAGACAACATGCCACTTGTTTTTATTTCTTCCAGGGTGATCTTCTCGGCCAGAGCTGGTTTGACATTCTCCATCCAAAGGACGTCGCCAAAGTGAAGGAGCAATTGTCGTCTTCAACCCATGGGCCGAGGGAGAGATTCATAGATTCCAAAAGTAATCTTAGTGATATTTTTTACATACCTGATAATAAATATTATTACATCCCTTGATTTTCTCGGACATGTATGATTTTATTATTATGTATACTAGATTAAGATACACACTGAATCATGGAACGGGGCGTTTTAGAATCATGTTTAGATTAACGTTAATAATTTTTGGACCGTGCAAATCGAGGGTCTATATATATTTTTGGAGTGCCAACGTCCGACAGCAATGTCTCCATGTATTCAAATAATTTATTTTTAGCAATGTTACCAGTGAAAACAGATTTGCCGCAGGGTCTCTCTCGTCTGTGTCCCGGAGCCAGGAGGTCCTTCTTTTGCAGAATGAAGCGCAAACACATCAAGCAAATGAGCGACGAATCAGACAGCAGCTCGGGATATGTCAGGAGAAAGAAGCAATCTGGTACCGGTAACACATATTTTGATTAATCGAATTTTCAGTCTTTATTTAAGTGACTTTCAAGGCTTCTCTTACAAGTAATCCTATTGTTTCAGCGGTATATAAGTACATTAAAAAATCTTACCCCGTAGTGATTCTCCCTATACCATTTAACTAAATCTGGGTACCTCCAACCAGATACTATATTTCCTGATTAAAATTGTTTTAATGTACTAATATTTATAACCATACCTAATACAAGTGGGTGTAATGAAGTACTTTGACATATTCGAGCTCTGCAACGATTTCCTATATTATTTGATTATTTTAATTCAACTCGCTGATATATACACAAAACATTATATGATATACATCTACACTTATCATACATCAATTATCATACTCATGGGAAAAATTTAAAAAGTTATTTATTATGTTAAAAGATTCTTTTGTTAATATCCGAAAATTCAAATAGAATAATACATTTTACCGCATAAGAAAGCAATATAATAAAAATGTTAGAGCAGTGCTCTACAATTGTGAGCATTTAAAAACTTGTTAATATAAATTAATAATAGTTAAGAGACTTCGTTTATAAAACTGTATAACGATATTGTATATTAATAAAAATATTTAATTTGACAGATCGAAAATACTGTGTAATTCAGTGCACTGGATACTTAAAATCATGGCCTCCGGCAAAAGTAGGAATGGACGAGTCTGATGGGGATCCCGAAGGAGAACAAGGAAACCTCAGCTGTTTGGTGGCAGTGGGAAGAGTTCATAATATAAATCCAATATCGATACTTGCAGCAAATCCTTCACCGTCCATTCCTAGAAGAGCATTACATTTCATCTCGAGACACGCAATGGACGGAAAGTTTCTGTTTGTCGACCAAAGGTAAGTAATATTGCATTCTAAAGGAAGGATCGTTTATAGATAATACTCACAGATTTTTATATTTTCAGAGCTACTTTGATTCTCGGTTTCCTACCGCAAGAATTATTAGGTACGAGTATGTATGAATATTATCATCATGAAGATATTCCCGGTTTGGCGAATTCCCACAAAAGGGCGCTTCTCGGTATGGAAACTGTCAAAACGCAAGTGTACAGATTTCGCAGTAAAGATGGAACGCTTGTCAATCTCCAAAGTGATTGGAAATCATTCAAGAATCCTTGGACCAAAGACGTGGAGTATTTAATATCGAAGAATTACGTCAACTATACAGATCCCATTTTGGTACCTTCCAGTTCATCTCTCGGCGCCAACCAGCAAATTAACACCTTCGATTTCTTTAATCAAAGTATAGGAATTTGAAATATAGGCATCCGATGTGAACACTATTAACTGTATTATACGTTTGTCGTAGGCAACAATTGTGGTGAAATGCAAAAGTATATAAACACACGTGTTGAGTCTAGTAAAATCGGTGCTCAGATCGCTGAAGAAGTAATCGAGACTCAGAGGAGAAGCAGAGATTCATCACCTGAAAGCAGTCCAGAGCCATTCCAACAACAAACACTTTCTACAATCTCTCTTAATATACAATCGAACATTGCGGAAGTAAGAAGTTTGAAAACCTCATAAAATTTACAAACAAGTGAAATATTTCATTAACAACACCCACGTGTAAATCATTGAAGTCAAAGTGCGATTTTGCAAAATAATGGGTGATTTTAAAGAATATAAATAATTTGATGCTTACAGGATCGCTTTAGATACCTCGACATACGAGTTTAATTCGTTCCGAAAGCTTGCTCTTATCTAGATGCAAATTTTCCCATACAAACTGTCATTAATCCGCTCCAGCCCCCATAAATGTCCTCGCAAAAAAAAACAGTTTTCATGGTTGCGTGTTTTTGAATAATAAAAATATATTTATCAATATCAAATATTTATTGTACAGTGGTATCTCGAGATACGATTATAATTTGTTCCGGGATCATCGTCGTATATAAAAACAATCGTATCTCAAAGTAATTTTTCCCATACAAACTGCCATTAAATGCGTTCCAGCCCCTCAAAAGGTCCAAGCAAAAAAAAAATGGTTGTATTAACATACCACGTGTTTTCTAATAAAAAAATGTTTATGTACATTTTGTAAAATCGGCAATGGATAATTTGAGGTTAAAATAAATAAACTAGTAATAAAGCACATAATAAATAGTTATTGATTTTTACATATACACAATTCTGGGGCGAAATTCTTGTAGTGACCTTCTATAAAAATTAGCCATCATCAATAAAATTATCGTGCATAAAAATTCGTATCTCAGATTCTGTAAATATGTCGAGGTAGAAATTTGCCAATATTATTCGTCGTATCTCAAAACATTCGTATGTCAGGGCATTCGTATGTCAAGGTACCACTATATTAAAAAAAAGAGAATGTAAATAAATAAATTAGATTTATAGTGTTACTTTCGCATAATTTTACTTACTGCTTTTATCTTTTCTGGTCTTTGTCTTTTTCGCTAAACTTTTCTCGCCCTCACATGTATGCTGTTTAGAAAAAATATGTTCCAGACTCGAATTTTACTCGTATATCGAACCAAAAAACTCGTATGTCGTTGTGTTTATTTAAATAATTTGAAAACAATTGAAGCCGTCCTGTATACATTGATTTTCATTACATATGATCGTACATACTCCCATTTGTATGGTATAATTAATGTTTTTTTTTATTTATTATATATTTGCAGGAGGGTCACACTCCACAGTTAAATTCAACGCAACCGCCACAACCACAACAACCTTTACCCCAACAACAGCCGCAACAGCAATCAACACAACAAATAGTCCTTCAAACATTGGAATCAGCTCCTCAACAATCTTCACAGATTCAACCGATGGGGCCACAGCACAGTAGACCTCTCAACGGGTTGTTGCCCAACTTCGAAGAGGTGCGCAACAATATCGGGTTGGTCCTGTCTTCGGATGTCAACAACGCGGACGAAGAGATGATGGACATCATTGGAAGATCGACAGGGAGTGCCTCGACAACTAACGATGGCAATGATGAAGAGACAATGGCTGTGATCATGAGTCTTCTTGAAGCTGATGCCGGACTTGGAGGGCCAGTAGACTTTTCCGGATTGCCATGGCCGCTTCCCTGAGATTACGTTAATCTAAGCCCATTACACCTCGATCAAGAGGTGTTTGCTGATATCTGAGGGCTTAGATTGTAACACCAAGGACAGATATTGTCACACTAAACTCTTTAACAAACACCAAAACGTGCAGTTTCATTGAAAGTGTGACAGAGTATAAATTGAAGTTGATATTAAATTAAATATGTTCCAATGACATTTATAAACTCAAAGATTACATTGTGCATAATATTGATTAATATTATTAGTATAGCCGAACTAAAGATATTAAAACTGTTTTCGAAATATCTAAAAGATATAATCAAACCTCAGCTGAGAGGGTGAAAAACCAGGTTTTCAATTAGTGACAGTTGTAGAGCACTGCGCAAATTTATTATATCTATTTAAATCTTCTGATATTTACAGAAAAACTATAAAACATAATAATATTAATAAAATAAAATTACTATTTTTGAAATTTGCTTTACAGTTTGACCCACGAATATAATAAATAAAATGTTTTGTGTAAATATCAGAGGATAATCAAATAGTAAACCAGTATAATAAAGTGAATCGTTGCAGTGTTCGAATACGTCAAAGCACTTCATTTCACCCACTCGGGCTAGATTTGCTTATAATCAAACTTTTTTGTAGGTAATTAATTTATTTGATTTACTATAAAGGCAGCTGTTATTTATATGTAATTTCGAAGCGGTTTACAATAATTGTAACCGATTCTAAAGCTTACCAAATTTAAGTGATATAAAATGTCCTTTAATGTGTAGTTTTAATATTAAATTAAATATATTCAAACAATAGTATAATACGAGCACTATATCTTTACCAACGGACCTATAATTTTTTAATAAATTAAATGCTGTGATTTATTTATTATTAACACTATCATAATAAAAGAGTATCCGCTTTAAGGTTTTCCGTTCAAAACGAACTTTTTAACAAATCTACTTTTTAATGAAGTAATAATGCTTTTGTGATACGATATGTGATTTTAAATCAGTAAGAATTCATCTTAAATATTATTTTAATTGAACTCATAATATAAATATTTCAGGGCAAGTTAACTATTGATTTACTACATTACACTGTTGATTTATTGGATTTCTTTTATTTAATGTAATTGCATTTCAACTATCAATAAAATAGTAGGAAAATTTTCATGTTTTCATTACATACTTACGCACTTTCAATAGTCTCAGTTTGAAATCATTTCCAATACTGAAATAAAACGATTAAATTAAAAAAGTAAAAAAAAAGTGAAAAAATACAAAATCAACGCAAAAGACACAAGAGTAACGCAAAAATTGAAACGCTATTTTATACATACACGACACAGATTTTATTTGATTAAAATAGACATTAATTACAGTATTTTTTATTTTTTAGGAAATATATATATCTACATTCCATTGATAAAATAACATTTTATTTATTTTTCATCATGTTTTCATATATTTGATGGCATAGATGGGGATTATAGACACTTACAAGCACAAATATCAATTTGAGATAAATTTGAATTTCTAAACATTCACACAAATATACGAATAAATAAGATATAACAATTGAATAGATATATAAATGATTTCATATACTTTAGTGCTACACATAGATTTAATTTAATATTCAAATGGCACAAAACTAGTTGAATAGGTGCAGTTGTATTTTCCTCTACAAAGCTTCACATCCTATGGGAGATAATTAAGTATAACAATATTGATTATGATATCCATATAATATTAATAATTCTGAAATTGATTATAGTTGATGACGTGATAGTAAGTGTTTATACTTCCTCATAATATAATTTATATACATACATTTTATGTGAAAAATCATGCGCAGTTGGTATCTGCGTTTTATTGCGAATGGCAAATAAATACAATAAAATAATAATTAAAGTACATTCATAAGGTTTCGGCAAATCATATAAGTATATCACAGTTAAAACTTAACAAAATAAATCTATCCAAAAGTCAATGGCTGAAAATGAAACATACAAAATGCATAAATCATTATCAATTCTGTTTGACATCTGCTAATTGATCTTTAACTTATATAACTCATTTGCACATTCTTAGAGCAGCGGCTATCTAGATTTCTTAAAAAACAAATATTTTATGGCAAAATTTCAAACAGTTTCTCCTATTATTTTACAATTAGTCATTTCATATGGCTAATTTACAATTTTCAAAATAAAATAATTAAACATATTCATATATGATCTCTCTTAGCATAAAAGAAGGAAAAGAAGTGGTCGTATGTACAGAACTTGAAAATATTTGTACTTAAATAAATCAATAACAACAAGCTCTAACAAAATCAATTGATATTTCTATCAATTTAATATACATGCTGCCATTTTATTTTAAATGGCACTATATTATGATGCGTATCACGCATTCAATGAAACACTTTTCCATGACAGTCTTCGGCAAACAATTCAAATTATGAATAAAATTAAATAAACAAATTTGAAAAAAAATCGTTTTAGTCCATGTTTAGAGAGATAGAGAAAATTTGAGAAATTCCAAAAATGAAAAAAATATCACAATAATTAAGTCTCCCTCCGCAAACCAGTAATCCAATGTCATTTAAACAATGGTTTCATTTCGTCTTAATGGCTGCAATTCTCTTTGGAGATCATTGTAATATTCATGGTCAGAAATAGATTCCTCCTCGATCGAACGTTGCGTGGTATAAATCACTGGACCTTCTACTTTAGGGAGGCCAATAGTTGAAGTAGACGGACCAGGATCTATAATAGAAGGATCAGAGCTAGTCTCACATACTATTTTGATTTCATCAGCTGAAGATAAGAGATATTCAGGATTATCAACACCCTTCTTCACCACAGGCATGAGATTAGTATATTTTTCATAATGTTCCGGTGACTCAATATTGACATTATCTCCAATCAGATCGACATATGTAGGAGTTGTGGGATTCTGTTGAGGAGAAGGCATTAAATAATCATCTTCATCGAGTGGAAGATCAAGTTTGATGTTTCCAACTTGAGCTTCTTTCATTTTGGAAATAGATTCTACCGATGGACCACAATTTAAGTCTTCTTTGACCATTCCTATGACCGAGTCAGTGCAATATCTTGAGCTCGAACCATCAGAATTAATCAGACCGCCATTGGAATAGTGTCGCATATCATAATTGCTGCCGTGTGCATATCTAATCATATCCCTATCCCATTCTTTTAGATTTCTTGAAGACATTCCTTCCATTGGAATGCTCTCCACTAAAGAAGTGGTAGTTCTTTGCCAAGAATTAGAAGAACATGGTTTATTTAAAACAGTAATTTCAGACATAGTTCCATTAGAATTGGAATTAGTAGGTGTAATTTCATCTTGAAACTTGGGTTGCAAATATTCATCAGCTTCCATTAGCGGCTCCGGTCCATCCATTGCAGATGATAAATTTCTAATCATTTCCCGTTCATCCTTAAATAAATTACAGAAAATTTAGTTAAATGTGAGGTAAATGTATGTTTTTTTTTTCCAAAATAAAAATTTATGATTGATAATTAATATGAATTATAAAAACATACCTGTTGGGAGTAAGAAGGAAGTTTCATATATTTGTCTCCTGGTATAACAAGATAACGTCCGGGGTCTTGTGACATATCAGAAAAGGTTTCGGCAAGACTTTTGAAGCTGGGTCGGCTAGTAGGATCGAGCATCCAACAAGATACCATAATACAGTAAATATCCAAAGTGCAAATATTGGGCTGCGGTAATTTTAATCCATTTTCGATGAGTTGAGGAACATCTCTGGCAGAAATATTTTCGTAAGGTCTTCCTCCATAAGTCAAAAGTTCCCAAATTGTAACACCGAAAGCCCAAACATCACTTTTGTGAGTAAATATTCTTTGTTGGATACATTCAAGAGCTAACCATTTAATAGGCATTTTACCACCTCCAGCTTTGTATACATCTTCATTGATATCAAGAAGTTTGGCCAGACCAAAGTCAGTAATTTTAACACAATTGGCAGTTTGTACAAGTACATTTCGAGCAGCCAGATCTCTATGAACTAGTCGCTTTTCCTCCAAGTAGGCCATTCCTCTCGCTATTTGGGTGCACCAATTTAATAAAGCTTTAGATCCAATTTTCTCTTTGTGTATTTTGACATATTCAAGAAGACAACCAGAAGGCATCAGTTGAGTAATTAACATCATTTGGGAAGTCATACATACAGCAAGCAGTTGCAAAAGATTTGGATGTTCAACACTAGCCATAATATAAGCTTCTTCCAGGAATTCTTTACTTGTGTTAGCTCCTGTACCTTCTATTAGCACTTTTATAGCAACGGGGATTTTCACATTTTCACCTTCTGGTACCCAAACTCCTTTGTATACTTTGCCGAATGCTCCAGAGCCGAGAATTCCTCCTCGCCTAAGCTCAGCTTCTTTTACAATTCGTAATTTAGCTAGATTTGGTTTGACATTTGTTGGATGAAGGGGTTGATTGTCTTCACAACCAGTTAATACCATTGTCATTTTCATTTTAAGATCTTCTTTCTTTGCTTTGGCTTTTTGACGACAGATATATCCAATTATTATTAAAATTATGACAATGATGATAGCAAATATCAAAATTCCTGCCAAAATAGCTGGTGTTTCTGCAGTATCACTCAAATGGAATGGGCCAACAGGTGATGCCGAACAATAAGGTTCAATGCTGATTTCGTTGGGGAATATTTTATGGGGAAGCTCTGCAGGACAACTCATAGTACAGTTAAAAGCTGTGGTATTATCAGAAGATGGTGGACCATTGATAAATATTTTAAAATTTCGGCATTTCAAGCAATGAGAAACATCAGGACCGAAACACCCTCTACATTCAACATTACATGGAATACATATTTGGGATTCCTCATCAGCATAGTGATCTGGAGGACATTCATCTTCGCATTGTTCACCCCGTTTAAACTTGGTACATTCCTGACACATTTGCTCATGAAAACCGTAACCAGTACATTTTTTGCACCTTGGATGGCATTTTCTACAAATAGCCTTTCCTGCCAGAGGTTTGAGAGGTCCTTGTTCCTGTGGACCAACCCATTCGGGATAGTATCCATCCGGACAAGACTCATTCTTTTGAAGACAGCGTTCCACTGTAACATCACAATTAATTATGGCCTTCTCACAAGAATTACATCCATTTGGACCGATGGTATTATCGGGACCTAAGCAGCCATCAACACAGTTATCATGACAATGCAAGCATTCTCCTTCAGCAGATTTATATTTTGTAGTGGGGCAAGTAGGTACACAGAATGGTCCATCACGAGCATTTTTACATTTAGTACAATGATCTTGACCGGGACCGAAACAGGTGGAATCACATTCCTTGTGACATGGTTCACATATCTTATTTCCAGCCTTGTACATTCTGAAATCATATTTGGAAAATCTATTATTCATCAATCATAAGTTAAATATATTTGTTCGCTTATATAAATTCAAGCGGTAAAAAGATGCCGTTACATTTAAAAATAATAGATTGAACATTAAATACTAACCCAGTAAGTGAATCACAGTTTTCCAAGCATGTGTCTCCAAATTGATAATTTCTACATGATAAGCACTGATCAGGTCCAGCGCCCCAGCAGCCTTCAGAAGAACACTGAGGATCACAAACTAAACCTTCCGCTTCTAATGAGAAACAAATTGAAAGATATTGTTAAACAAAAGCAAAATCGCAAAAAAATTGAATGCCAATAAGTGACATAAGTGATAAAAACCAGTGAGGTAAACAATGTACCTCGGTAAGTATATTCAAAACCGTAGCGGTGACATCATCTGTTACATAATTTCTTACGTTTAAATTGTATTTGAATAAAAAAAAAACAGATGTGAGGGAATTTATTGTGGCATGCACACAATAAATTGCCCAAATGTAACCACTTTGATAATGAATATGCTTACTAAATAATTTAAAAAGTCATTTAATTGTTCTTGATCAAATTTGATTTCTTAATCTGGTTTTTTACACTTCCTTACATACTAAGAATTCAAAAGTAAGTCATTCTTAACATTGAAACTATATTTAAGAAAAATATAGGTCACTTACTCACCAAATTTTTTAATCAAATTACAGTTTTATACGACATTTATCAACAAAATAAAAATGGCTCTTTTGAATTAAACTGTGGGAATTTAAGGAATGGATATTAACCTAAAGGAAGGGTGAAGTAAAATGTTAAAACTGAAACAAGAAGAATCATAAATTATCATAATCGCAAAAATTATCGGGGCCCCAATAAAAATACCAATTTAAACAAAAAGGAACGCACACACAGCTCAAAATTAGTGATTTATTCTATATGTCTATTTGTTGAGTTCACATAAAAAATGTGAAATAAACAAACAGACCAAAACAAACTCATACAAAGGAAATGGGAATTAATATTATAGAGTAATGAAAACGCATTCATGCAAATTAAACTTACTGCAATCTTTTTCCTCTTTGTTATTTAGTAGCAATGACGAATGCTCAGTAGATTTTTTAATCTTTTTCCATGCAATGTCTTGAGCAAAGCATAGATTTTTGTTTTCTAATATTACTACAGCTCCTGAATTGATTTTCTTCAATGATTTTAATTCCAGCGACTTGAGAGCAGTCTTCACAATATACAATGAGGCAAAGAAGTTCTCCATGAGTTGCCGTCCTCCGATCACCTCCAAATTCCTAAAGTATGAAAGATTGGTGAACTCTTCGTGGTAGCCTTGGATATTGATATAGCCGGTGACTTCTTTCAAGGTACTGAACACTTCTAATCGATCCGGATGCATTTTTTGGTAACGTGGACCGAATGAGAAATTGTTATAGATGTGTTGAAAGCCCTTGAAAGATTGTTCGAGAATCTCTAGTGATCCGTCGATAATAGTGCAATCCTTGAAGCTATCGATATTTCCAGAGTGCACTGATTTAACTCCAGGACACGTTTTTGGACAAGGTCCATCACAGGGAACACATTCGCCATTGACTGCAGTTTTCTTAGGAGGACAACTCCTCACACACGCGCCATTGTCTTTCAGTAAATGTTCGGGACAGTTTCGCACACAAGTAGCACCGTAAGCATATTTGCCGTTAGGATTCACTTCCCAGGAGTAGGTAGTGGGGTTATATCTCTGCATATGAGGACATTCTTGAGTGCACAATCCATCATCGTAAAAGTTTCTACATGCCAAGCAATCACTCTGTTTAGGACCAGTGCAGCCCCCAGCGCAGAACAGGTGACAGCATTCCCTCGGATTGGAGCCAAAACACCTTCCTTGCCAACACTGCGGACTGCAATTAGTCTTCGAAAACTTCTGGCAATTCTCAGGGCCATCTCCCCAACAGCCGGCCGAACAAGAGGCATCACAAGGAGGGCACACTCTCTCATTGGAGGTAAAATTATATACATAAACGTAGTCGCCTTTGGGATCTGTTATGATCTCATCCCAGTTGATTGTCTTGATGTGGCACAGATTGTAATTGTTATAGATGCCGACGCTACCGCTCAAAACATCTCGCAAGGAGGGTAGTTCTAAAGAGTAAGCTCCATTCAGAGTAACCATCAGGGCAAATTCTTCGTCTCGAACGTTTAGCTTGAAGAGAGTTCTCCCTCTGATGATCTGAAGGCTCGGTAATACAATCCGATGGACATCCACGTGAGATATCAGAACATAGCCGGTAACTTCCCTTATGTGCTGGAGGAAAGACAGATCCAGACTGTCGTTCTTCAGCCAAGTCAATTCCAGGTTGCCATCCACATACGTGCAGTTGGTGAATCGATCCCTCAAATTCCGATAGTGGTGTTCCCGATTCGAAGGAACCGACATTCGACCGTTTGTTCCAATGCATACTGAAAGAAAAAAAAACATATATTAATAAAACTTGCTAGTAAATAATTGGTAGTTGTGTATTGTTCAAGTGGCGCCACTTTGGAATCTATTATCTGATACGGCATAGTTTAGGGTGTATTGTTCTTCGATTATACAATGGTATGAAAAAATGTGGCGTCTAGACTATTTGAATTGTACAACTCGAAGACTCAAAAACTCATGAAGATATCGAAGATCTGTCAAACTATGTTAATGTAACATTCTTCGGAGTATGGAGAGGTCTTATTTCGGTACGGCGATGATTGCTTATGGTCATTGCGGTGAGTTCAAAACAATGAGCACCGATTCCATCCGTCATTATTTTTCGTGTCGTACAAATCGTGAGTTGAATTTGAAATTGGATTTTGTATAAGGTGTGTGAGCATGTATGTACTGAATAATTTGTTATGGAAAGACACTGTTCCACTGTACTGTACTGTATGTACTAACACGTGTACCAGAGTGCGTGACTCGAAAGTAGATATTTTATTACGAAAGTTATTTAACTCAATTTTTTTTACGAGTGAATATTCAGAATACACCAAAGATTCGACAAGCTTCAAGTTGTTATAAAAAAGCGGTACTCATGACAGCACTTCAATGAGGATAATACAGACCCCCAATGATCCTCGAGTACTGCAAGATATAAATAAAATAACTCTACTTACACAAAATAAATATTATCTATGTATATAAAACAACGACTAAAGTAGACTCAATATGTATTTTTTTATTGTGTACTTAAATATTTTTATAATATTATATGTACATTTCGTTGCAAGGTTCTATGTGATCATTTTGAGAGTTTCTTTGGAGTCCCGCGGTGTGAGCAGGTAAATTCCAACGAACCCGCATGGGAACAAATCTATGCTCTCAATAAATACAATATAACATCGTCTTAATATTATAAAAACCGCATAAGTCGATGGCATGTTAAATCCGAATGGGTGACACATAATTTTATTTCAAGGTTCAAAAAATACACACTTCTTCCCTATGAGCTGGTTAACTATTTTATTTATATCAAAAAAGCTATGGAGGCTGTATCATCCATATGAGGTTACTTTGGTTAGTTTTGAACGGGGACAAAAAAAAATCCTGCAGATGTAGTTTTGAGATTATAGTCGAAAAATATGAAATAAGAAGAAGAATAAGCCGGTGTACATTGTCATAGAAACACCTTCTATTGTTGGGTTAGACGTTGATCGAACGACAGAACGACTTTTGTTGGCGTCTATCACCATCTGTCCGCGTGTCTTCGTCATTCAGAGAGAGAACGACCCCGATTTCACATTGCAATTAAAATTGTATCTTATGGTACATATTCAACAGAATACACTTGTATATTAATATTTAGCATATTGGAGTCACATCAACATGTTTTCGCCATTTCATTATCATTATCGTGTGTTTGCCGCTCCATTTAGAAGTTACCAGTCCGTATCGTGATAAAATAAACCGAGACACTCTTTCATTAAACATACAAATTGAAATAAATAAATAAACATTTTAGTTTATACATTGATTATTATTTCAGCCCTGGTGGCAATTGCGCCATATTTGACGAACTCAAACACGCGTTGATAAAAAAAATATTCGTCGTTTTTCGGCTCAAACTTTTGACGTTTATTTGCTCAGTTGACGCAATTTAACGTCGACGGCGAGTCCCATTTTTATTGCTTTTCCAAACATACAATATTTTTAACACGGCGAATACGATAATTGATTTTGATGGATGGAGGTTTTACTGTGTGTAATTTTGTATTGGTTGAGGAGCTGGTTTTTTCATACACCTTCACTGAGAGAGAGACGTGGCGAGCAAAGAATGCGGTCCAAGATACCGACGACCACCGTACCCACTTTCAGTCGACTAAATCACTAACCGCCAAGCTAACATTCTAAATACGACATTTAACATACTAATATATCATTGTGCAAATCTGAAATGCCAGTGGTTTGGCTAGGCTGAGGCTTTTATTTGGATCTGCAGCCTATCGACGAGTTCCCCCCATATATTGTATGAGGTTTGGAGATGAAAAGAGCCACGTAGTAAAATACAGTTTTAGATGGTCAGTGTCTGTTGGAGTCAACAAGGCTTCCCTCTCCATCGAGTCAACTATAACCACTGTATACCATCAGTAACCACCTCCAAAGCCTAGTCACTCTCAAAACAGGTTCTGCAGCCTCTACTCTCAAACCTCTCTATACACCACACATCTATAATACATGTGTGTTTCTATAAATAAATGTACAATTCACAACCACCCATAATCCAAATTTTACCTTTTCGATAAATGAAAACCAGTTATTCAGATTTTTATTAAAAACACACGATTACCATGAATATTTATATCGAACTTTTGATCCGATTATTCACTTCAATTTCCGTGTAAATATCACTGAACTCATTAAGACGAAATTTTCATAATATAAACCTGATATTTAATTAGAAACGTTGACAGTGCCTTGAATTACCGTGTGCTAGATATTAAATGTATGATCGTGTTGAGGTGAAATATATTTCATACATTTTTCTCACGTGTTCGCGTAAACAATGTGTATGAGAAAATCAGTATCGTGTGACAGTGGGAAAATAAATACGTATGTTATGAACAAAATAAATATCTAAAAATAGAGAATAGCCGCGAATTAATGAATGATTTGGCTTTCGCCGTACTTAGTAAATAATTATACTCGAACAAGAGTTGTAAGTTTTCATGAGGTACGCGAATGTACTGATTTAAATTGTTAGCATTGCTTTGTTCATTGTCTACGTATTTAAAGATTCTGTCAATACATCGAATGGCCAGTCGATTCCAAATGGTAACGAGTCTATTGCGTGGTTATTAAAATTGAAATCAGAACAGCAAAAGTAGAAAGTACGTATAGAAGGAGAATTGTGCACAGAATCAAAATGGCGGAGGTAGCGTGCTCAGATCTCAACTCACTGCTGATTGCGCAAAATTATAGCCTACACTATTCCAACCAACTAAATAACTAATAACTTTAGAATATCTGTAATAAGACAAATGCTAATTCCGCCTAAATGCCGCTATTTAAGAGCAACCTCCTTCCATTGATTGAGGTAATTGGACGACAGGTTATTCAGAGTGCAATTGATTATAGTCTCGTAATTTGGAATGGGATTATTTAATAGCATTCAGAAGAGGCCATGGCCGTATTTGTCGAGTTGGAGGGAAGATGAACAGAAGCAAAAACATCTGAGAAGATCTGGTTCCACTGGCTTCCTGCCTTATCCTTATAAAGAGCGACTCCTCGACCGTGTATATATTTGTATGAGTTCGCATACAGACAAGGTGTATTGTATTCGAAAATACATTATATCGATGCTGACCATTCATCTGGGATATTTTGTAAGATGGCTCTTACATAAAAGAGTCGTGATCATTCTGTGTGATATGTACTGAAGCCCGAGGGCACCTGTATTCATTGTAATCAAACTTATTCGCAAACACAATATTATAAACTCTAATATTCCTTCGTGGATATTTGTAGTGTGGACTTATTTTTTTTCCAACCACGAATTCCACAGTTTTATCTTACGAACCCATCTCACTCGGTTCGTTCCTCGGCCATGTCCTTTGTGTCTTTAACCATTGATTTTCTTTTATGTCTCAAACATATACCTAATATGCACAATTGATCTAATTTCTATAATAATCAATATAAATAAATAACATCGTATTTTTTTGTTTGCCTTTATAGATCATATTCCATAGAGCCGTGTGCAATGCAAACAACGCTTTGAAATGTTTATTTTCTAATCGAAGTGTATTTGTTTTGAATGCATAATCGATAAAAACGGTACAACCAGGAAAATAATCCAATTAGATACGATCGAGTAGTGCCACTACAAACTTTGTGAGTAGTAAATCGATAAGAAATGTGATAAATACGACGATAAGTCGTTGAATTTTCGGTGAGTGGACGATTAAAATATTGTATGTACCTATTGAGCAACAAGTGACTTTAACGCGCCATCATGGCCAAACCTTAACTTGAGGCATTAACAAATATTTAAATTAATATACATGATCAGCGTGACTTGTGCAAAAGTAAAGAAAGAACCAAATCATTTTAAATCGCTACATATAAAAGGCCATTGTGAATGTATACGTTTGACTCTGTGGCTGTATTGTGAGATGTGTGTTAAGCTTGGTATTCCTAGGCGTGTGTGGCCGTTAACGCATACCGTAAAGACGGTAATAGAGTTACTTTGCTGTACTTTTGATAGGTTTTTTTGATAATTAATGCCTCGCCCGAGGCCCAGCCGAGGCGTTGATTAACAAAAAACCGATCATAAGTGTAGCTAAGTAACTCTACTATCGTATTTACGGTGATGTATGCCTGGGAATCCATTACTTTAGAAAAATCTTGTTGTTCACAGTGTATATGTATAATATGCGCATGTAGTGCCGACTGTTCTCATCATCATCTCAAGCACTCCAGTTCAATGATGAACCAAGGCTTCCAGCAACTTCCACATAATACTCCTCCAGTTATTAATACCTAAACTCCTAACTACCTTATCTTAGCCTAGGTCTACCCTGCCTTCTCTTACCCACAGGCTTGCTGGATAGTATTTCCGATACTATCCCTCCTGCTCTTTCCACGTGACGTGCCGACCGTTCTAATGTATGAAAACAATACGCATGACACTTCACTAGATATATAATTTCATTGGTACCGACTTTTCATCGCCCCATTTCTATCCTCTCTCGCTATATCAAACATTACATTGCATGTCCACTCCTTTTTAATATTTTTGCACTGTTTTCGACGAATTTAAACGTATACATACACTATGGATATATTAATTACATCATAAGGAGAGATTTTTTTTGGGATTCTGTGGAGGGAAATTCAAATGGTTGTAGTATAGTAATGTTGGTTGTATATCGAAGACTTACTTTTCCCCTTGTTGATGAACTCGGAGGAGGTGTGAGGAGCTCTGTCCCTGAGTTGGTGCTGAGGTTGTCTCCTGTGATGATGGAGTGGCGCCCTGTTGTTGCCCCCGGAGACTCCGGCAATTAGAATCGTCAACAACAACACAGCACAAAACCACGACCTCGCCACCATTGCAGCAACTTTCCGCCGCACATACTCCGATATTATGATGATTTTACAATGAGCGAGATTGTTATTATAAACTAGAATAGCGACATGACGTGCTCACTTAACAACTGTTCGTGGACTACTGGTGTGATCGTTGAGCGCTCGACTCCACCGCACTCACTAACACATACACACCACCTACACGCACACATGCACGGCCTCACACATACATTCACATTTTCGTGGAGGTAGCGTATTTGAGTACAAAGGACAGTCGAGGATGCCTTCGAACAGGTAAAAAAGACCACGGACAATCAAACTGTTTAGCATAAAACCAATATATTTAAATTATACCATTGCCATAGATTGGGCCGCCTTGTGGCTCAGTGGTTAGTGTAACTGATTCGTGAGTGAAGACTCCTGGCAGATCTAGCTTGGCAAACTAGATCTTAAGTACTCATTGCTATGTGGTGGCCTGGGAAACCATCTCTAATATATTCTCCCGTAAAGGCCACAGTGGCCTGGCCAACCCCTTATAAAGTGACTGCCATCAATATGGAATTTAATTTTCCATAGATATCACATTACATATAAATAATTCGTGTAGCCCGTGTATTGTTGCACTCTTCTCTCCTATTCAATAAAGGCATAAGTGTGTCTCCCTCACTCAATACATTTCTAGTTACCCCTGAGAGTGGCTGTGATAATACTTTGGTGATTAAAACGTAATAACATGTTAAAGGAGTAGTCTTTGGTAAAAAGTGAGCCTAGATGTATTTGAGTGTATGTTTGAGTCCATATGACATGTAGTAACAATGCATTTACCCATTTTACTGTGAAATATAACTGAAGATATGAAGAGAGATGTTTATAGTATAACGTTTGCCAGGTAACTGATGTTTTTAACCACTTGAACTAACCACTCATGCGATATCTTCGGTTTATATCTATGACCATTGCACATACTCATACTACTGAAAAAAGCGTCAATATAAGATAATTAATAAGGTTCACTGGTGTCACTTGGTATTTCTATTGTAGCGAATTAGATCTGAAGGACTCATTGCTGTGTGGTGGCATGGGAAACCATCTCTACTATATTTTCCTGTAAAGGCCTGGCAAACTCCTTACAAGGGACTCCCATCAATGGGAAAGGCGTTGAGGTATTTTTTTAATTTAAAAATTGTACCTTCAACATATGCATAAGTGCAAAGTTTTTCGAATATACGGACCCGTTAGTAGAGCAAATAGCAAATATTTACTCCTCTACGTGTATCTAAAGTTTGATATTCTCTCTACAAAAATTTGGTAGTTTTCGGTGATTTTGAACCTTTTCGATAGCTATAAAACATATTATATGCATATTTAAAGTTCATAAAAATAATGTAGAGGTCGATAAAAGGTATCTTAGTGTTTACTGTTTATAAAAAAAATATTAGAAATATATTGCTAATAATTTCGTTGGTTTATTTATTGAAATACGCACTTTGCACGATATCACACTAATGACTCGTTGACCTTTCACACGTTTGGCGTTATCATGTTTTGTCAAAATTTAAATACAAAAGACTAAACAAATGTTTATAATTGAACGTCGAAATTATTAAATATTATATAATATGTTGATAGTGTGAATTGTTTGAGAAGCATTGCTAGGCAGAGTGGGCCATCAAGAGTCGGCGGGTGGGGGTGGCAGCATGTGGAGTAGGGGGGCGGTGAGGAAGCGTTCTTGAGTGCGCGGGGTAGCGGCATTCTCTATACACATTTGAGAGGAAAAGAGCTAGCTTCAATAATCTAAAGATTGATCGATGGTGTCCATCATTTAGTGTTATTTAGAAATAAATATAAAACCAAGTAAACAATATTGCGCAAGGCTCTTCGTTCATACGAATCAGTTGAATTTATGTTTTTAATCGATTCTTAAATTTAGAATGAAATAATATCGTCACACACTATTGGTAATTGGCCCAGACCGTTACAGAATACATATTTACAATATTTCTCTATAAATGTTTACCCTTATCTTCAAATAATATTCTATTCATGGGAGTTGCTTGCCCCTCTCTGTTTTCATTGATAAATTTAAATCAAATTAGAGCCGCCTTGTGGCCCAGTGGTGGTGTGACGGATATGTGAGTGCGACTCGGGTTCGATTCACGACGCTGATAAAAACGTTGTCCACTGGAGTCACTTGGTAGATCTACTAGATCTGAAGGACTTATTGCTGTGTAGTGGCCTGGGAAACCACCTCTACTATATTCTCCCGGCCACAGTGGCCTAGCCAAACCCTGAAAAAGGGACTCCCGTCGATAGGGAAGGCGTCTCGATATACGTCCACGCTCTTATATAATTTACTCATTATATAAGAGCGTGGACGTAGTGCAGTATTAAGGCTTTAACACTAGATTGGACTTATATCGGAAATACTATCCAGGAAGCTAGAGAGCAAGAGAAGGCAGGGTAGACCAATGGTTTATATGGGCGAACGAGTTTTATAAGATAGTTACGAGTTTAGGTATTAATAACTGGAAGAGCGCGGCCTCCAATAGACTTAAGTGGAAGTTAATGGTGCGGGAATCCTTGGTTCATCACTGAACTGGAGTGCTTAGGATGATGATGATGATCCAGGCCACCTTGGAATTTACGGGAGAATATAGTAGAGGTGGTGACAGATTTAGTTCGCTACACCAGATCTACCAAGTGGACACCGTTTTTGCCGGCACCGTGAATCGAACCCGAGAGTCTCCACTCACGAATCCGTTAGACTAACCACTGGGCCACAAGGCGGCTATGTATAAAAACAAATTATATAAAGCACACAAGAGAGAAGGCACAATTATATTATTTAAAAAATTAAAATTCTATTTAAATGACAATATTATCAGTTTCTGAAGATAATAATTTTTCTAGCAATAAATGATTGATTAGAAAAAGGTACAGTATTTAAGATGTAGTATCTATCGTTGCGTTGTGGCTAGTATTGTTTTTGAAAAATGCGGTGCGGAATTCTTTCTGAAAGCATGGTCACCCGAGCATATGGTTGTTATACGGCGCGCGCCAACGCTCTCACACACACACGGATACACGGAATACACGTGTACGTCCGCGTACACACAGGTGCATACAATCTCAAAAACAAGGTATGCATGTGTGTGCATTCAACAGGTAAAGTGTGCGTGTGTTAGTTTAAAATAGGAAAGTGGCCATTTGTATGTGTGTGTGTTGCCAGCGCTGGTATTACGAGACAAATTCCACACAGATTCGAATATGGAACGGCGCCGTGTTTTGTTTCGCGCTTTTCATCCCCCAGTGCGAAAGTGCGCTTGCGTCGAAAGCGATTTCAACGAGAGCGTCGATCAAACCCCCTGCGATATCAAAATAAAATTAATCATTAGCATAAAATACAATTAAAGACATTGCAACTATTTAGACTAAATACTAGTTTAACATTGCTTGATGCGTAGTATTTTTTGATAATTTTATTCAATCCAAACTGTAGTATTATGTTGTCTTGCAAAACAAAGAGATGAGAATGACCAGCGTAATAGCTCACAGGATAAGGCGTGTGGCTACAAATACTGTGATCATGGGTTCAAATCCCGCTCATGTAAAAAAAAATTGATCGTTCATTACGACTGGGAGATTTGGAATAATATTCATAAAATCTTGATCCAGTATTACACTGATTTCCTGTATAATTAGGTAAATACTGAGGCTATTATGATCTTGATCCAACTCTACTCTTATATTGTGAGGTGAATACTTGGGCGATTATTAAGTAAAGACCACCAAAAGGGTAAAATTTCACGTTGTTGTGTCTGCCAGTAATTGAAAATAAAGATAATTTGATCGGTAATATTAATATAATCCTGATAGATTATCTTGATCCAGTTTTACACTGATTTATTGGACTGTAAGGTAAATACTGATTATTAAGTCGGTGACTTGTGTAACTAGTAATAGTTAAGATCACCGACAGACAATCAATTAACACGTTTTTGTGTCTAAAAAATTAAAAATTGTAAAATACCTTCTCGAAAATCAATGATTTAGTTTGGGAATAATTCGTAACGCGCTTTAATATTATTCGATTGATTAAAGTAAAATATAATGATAATGTAGCCAAATGGTTACTTATTGAGTTCATCATAATTTTTAATTAAACTAATGTGATGTGTGTAATTATTATAATACTGATTGTTTGAAATAATTATACGGTTACATTTTTCGCCTGATAAATAAGTAATAAAAGCTGCTTAGGGCGTATATATATATATATATATATATATATATATATATATATATATATATATATACTGCTATATATATATATAAATATATATATATATATATATATATATATATATATATATATATATATATATATATATAAATTAATATCGACTCGACATTCACCACGCAATTGGTGAATGTTTGTATTTTTATTTGAGATGTGTTGTGTTAATTAATGCTTGTTTACATCGTAATAAATATAAATAACGTAAGACAGAAGCCGATACAAGAAAATGAAAAAGTTCAAGTGTGTGTGTTCAGGTAGATAGTGGAGGCCCATAGAAACACAGGAGGGATGCACAATACCTATAATTAATGTACAAAAGGCTCGAAAAGTAGGCGTGCAGATTCGATTGCTGGGCCTTTAGCCAGACGAGATGTTAAAAAAAACTTGTCGAAGAGAACAGTGGAACAAGGGTGAGGGAAAAAAAGACAGTTGTTCAAGATGCAGCCTCTCGAAGATCAGCGGGCGCCAGCAGGAAAGCTTTGTCCACGAACAATCACTTCTATTGTATCCTGGAGAGCTTTTGTGTATCGGCCACTATTGCTCTTATCATCTTCTTTAATTAAACTATCGAGTATTAATCTAGGCTTCAAAATACATACCACGGAGATGTGGAATTCCGTAGACATTGAAAGAGCTATCAGAATGAATGGACTAAATCACGAATGAAAGGAAATACGCACAATACTAATCAATCCCCGTCGCTAAATACTCTTGATAACATATCACCAACTATTAATCAAAGTCACTAAATAATACAACGATTGAGCTTGGAATTCGATAATAATCACACTCTTTTGAAATGTAAACACGTTTTGAAATGTAAAACAAAATGATAATCAGACCTAGTACAAGTGGGTGTAATGGAGTGTCTTGATGTATTTTGTTTTGATTTGATTATTGTATTATTTTATTTCAACTCTCTGAAATTTACACAAAACATTATATGATATACATGTACACTTATCATACTTCAAATATATTCATGGGACAAACTATTAAGCTATAATATTGTTCTATTGCTTCATATAATATTTTCTGTAAATCTTAGAGTCAAAATTAAATAATAGCAATGTTTACTCTACAATTGAAAACCTAATTTTTCACCCTCTTCTGCGAGGTTTGCTGATGATACTATTGGTGTAAATGCTTTAATCGATTCGATGTCAAGCAATTGTATAGATTTTTGCACATTTTCAATTAAATTTCACCCTCATAGTGTTTTCAAAGTAATTCATTTGCTTTGGAGTATGGAATATTCCATCCCATGTCTATTTTTAATAGTGAAATTGAATTGAAAAAGGTTGAATTTTACATGAATTTAAATAAAATTGTACATTAAACTTGTCCACAATATTTTCAAACTATATTAATTAAGACTAAATTTTACTATCGAGTTACATCGAAAAGCTATCTAATAATTAAAATGAAATAATTATGTTGTGCAAATGTAGTGCGTATTAAAAATGATTTATGTACCATGGTTAATGTTGATGATATTTTTTTCCAGTTGTTAATAAACCACCATGGATCATTAGCAAAACAATTTCTATAGATAGAAAAATAAATAAATTAATGAATATATTTATGCAAATATGTAAGTAAGGTTAGGTTAGATTAGCTTTTTTTTATACAAAAGACTATGATAAGCTTCTGATATAACATTGAGAGATCTTTTATTTAGAGACAATTGCACTATATATGTATAAGAATTCTTTCTTATTGTTGAATCTATTCTGATGGGTTTCAAAATCGATATGGTTACATTCTGATTGAAGTTGTTTCGAGATTGATGAGTTTGATAATACAAAATGTATAAAAAAGGAGCATGTAAAGTGTGTAGTATTACGCAATAACACATAATCGAGATGGTTTATATGAGTATTGGTGGCAAGGTTCTCAGGTAATATGTAGTGTATTGTAAGCCCTTGGCTTTGCTTCAGGTATACACGACTTGCATACATACATACACACGTAGATGATCACAGGTAGAAGGAGAAGAAGAAGAAGGTAAAGCCTTCCAGCACGCCACAATACATTCTGTCAGACACGAAGGAATGAACGCTAACCTCCAACAGGGTGACTATAATAAAATACCGCTACGATACATTACAGTATTGAAGATTTAAATATATTAGCGAGAATTTATTAGTCGGTTCATTAGCTACCTAACTCGAGAGTTTACGGTTCATTTTTGTGCAATTGTTTGTACTTTAGTAATTGCACAAAAATCATCGTTCTGTACAAACAATACAATTTTGTCGCGGACATTATATGATGTGCTCTTAATGAAAAGCTTCCAAATTATACTACTGAGTACTTCACAGAAACAGCTGATGGTGGTCCAAACTCGATCCAAAAGCACTATTGATATAATTATATATATATTATATATATATATATATATATTCAATTAATACGACCAAAATTATTTCGATTTACGCAGTAGAAATATTTCATCGATATTATAATATATCGTTTTTACAACAATAATGAATTATTATTTGTTCAAAAACATTAAAAATGACCGTTAATCGAGTGTTTTTTTTGACTTAGTTAATTTGTTTCTCCTGAAATATTGATGATACGACTTGGCGTTTTGGCAGAAGTCAAAATATGACTTATTGTATTTTAGCAGAATACCATAAATATGACATTTATATGTATATTCAATTAATACAAATCTAATAATCTAATCTAAAACTAATATTTGTGATAAAAGCGTTAATTCAAGTCCACCCTGTTTTTTTAAAATATATATTTGGCTTATATTGTTATCTCTAGGAGGATTTAGTTCTTTAATAAACCTGTTCTAGAATTTATGATTGATTCATAAAGTAATTGGGATATGATTATGTATAGAATAGCAAATAGATATAAATTGGCCTCACACTTTTTTGGTGAATCCATGTGAAAAATATGAAGCTATTTTATACTTAGATATTTATCATAATAATATATTTGGAATTTATAATAAAAAATAACCGTACTAATAATAATAAATATTTTTGCTATACCCTACCACCTCCTAAAATATTCTCAGTTATATCAAGTCCACCCTGTATATTATTATAATTTATTTTAGATGTATGTATAAACTAACAAATAATTAAATGAAATCTACACATTGTGGTTATTGGAATACGCGTCCTAAATCTCTTCTCGGCGTATCTTTTTTTAATGAGAAATAAATACTTTAAAGTTACTTTCTTCAGTGCATATTTTTTTAAATTATGCGTATCTCTCCTAGTATATAAGTAAAAAATTAATGTGATCGTTTATTACGACTGGGAGATCGGTAATAGTATTAATAAAATCCCGATCGATCGTCTTGATCCAGATTATTAATTCTGTGACCTGTGTAAGTAGTAATGGTAAAGATCATCAATTAAAAAACAATTAACAGTTGTTGTGTCTAAAAAAACTTCTAGACAAAACAACTGTTCTCGGGGTGTATGCATATAAATAAATAAACTAATATCGACTCCAATTCCACAACGCAATTGGCGAATGTTTGTCTTTCTGTTTGGGATGTGTTGTATTAATTAATTCTTGTTTACAATAATAAATATAAACAACGTAAGACAGAATCCGATCCAAGATAATGAAGTGGAGGCCCATAGAAACACAGGAGGGATGCAATATACCTATAATAATCAAACAATTTGACTGCCTCGTATATTTATTTAAATATAATATTTGTAGAATTAATTGGTTATAAATAATTTAATTTAGAAAAGTGTGGTCACTATACATGACAAGAGCGCAATCTCAGCAGTCGGCTATTTCGGTTTTGTTTTTTTACGCATCTCCCATTTGAACCATTTCATTTTATTTTTAATAAAAACGACCCTAAGATGCCAGCCGTCGACAACCGTTAAGGGATTTTTAGTGATGGTGAGTTTAAGAGGCGTTTATATTATTATATATTTTATTGGGTTTGCGATCCCCGACTGGTATTCTTTTGGTCCATAACCCGATGGAGGCAGCGTCCTTGTCCTCGGGGGAACCGCTAGTCCTGTAAATGTTAATAAACATTCATTCCAACCAATGTTACCCACCAAATATACAGCACCGAAATTTGTATAATAAACACACCTGCAAGTTAAGCTTGTGTATTTTTCAGTTATTGTGCAAAAGTGCATAAGTACAAAGGTAGAATTGCTGCCGAGGGCAATCACGAAGAACCGTGATGCTGTGGAGAACTTCATCTCTTACAGAACTATAAAACATTTGCCTCGGGATACACTTGGACTTTAATTTTGGCCAGACTGTTCATAAACATTGAGATTGAATTCACGACCCAAAAAAAAAATACTAATTTCCAAATATGAATCTGCGAATTTCAAATTACCGAATCATCCGTCTTGATTACAATCAAACATTACCGTTTTTAATACACTTAGGTATTCATACATGACGAATGGTCATCTATTATATTTGTATATATATATGTATGTACATTGTTGAAGGGTTCGGGCCTTAAATAAGTAGGTACCTAAAGTGGTGCCCTACCATGGTCTGGAATGTAAGGTGATAACTAGATATTTCAACTGCATACTTTTAAATAAAATATTGTATTAAAACCTTTTCAAAAATTCAATTTGTAGACACGTTTTTGTGTTAATAAACCACTCGATAGATATGTCTAACTAACTTTTTTTTTAAATTATGATCGTTTTAGGAGCGCTTATTAAGTAAAGACCATCAAAAGGTTCAAATTTCACGTTGTTGTATCCACCAGTAATTGAAAATAAAAATAATTTTTGATCGGTTATTACGACTGGGAGATCGGGAATAATATTAATAAGATCATGATCGATCGTCTTGATCCAGGTTTACTCTGATTTCCTGGACTGTAGGCTAAATGCTGATTATTCTAATAAGTCGGTGACCTGTGTAACTAGTAATAGTTAACATCTACGACAAACAATTAACACGTTGTTGTGTCTAAAAAACCCTCTCACAAAAAAGCTCCTTGGGGCGTAAAATAAATAAATAAATAAATTACCAGAATAATTTTAAAACAACAACAATATTAATTAAACAAACCTTGTAGTTTGTCCCATTTATATAATATTTCATGTATGATAAGTGTTGATGTATATAATATAATGTTTTGTGTAAATATCAGACAGTTGAAATAAAATAATACGATAATCAAATAATAAAGCAATATTATAATAAATACATTAAAGTACTTTATTTAAAACCACTTAGACTATTACCATAACAACGAAACTACTAATCGACAGTTTACAAAGATATAAGAAAACAAATATATTTTATTTTATTTTAATAAATTTTTATTATATAATATTATTATAAGTTGTCACATAATATATCTTTCTAAATAAGCGTGTTACAAAAATTTAAGATAATTATGAGTAAAGCTATATATTTTCTTTAAAAGCGATTTTACGTGCATTTAAAGAAATCTGCATTTTTTATTCATACTAATTATATAATACAAACCATTAACACGTTGTTGTGTATAAAAAAACTTATTCCAGTTTTCTGGTATTCTAGACGACTGTTTTCTCTTAATGAT
>JAGTTH010001557.1:0-11287 GCA_022606485.1 Agraylea sexmaculata
TTTGTTGAAAATATTGTAAAACATAAGTTTAAAATCATAAATTTCATAATAATTACTTGTATCATAATTTCATACTTTTTTATAAAAAAATATTATAATAAAAAGAAATTTCATTATCAACCAGCACCTGTGAAACTTCCATGGGAAGTTCAATTCTAGGTAGGGAGGAGTTATACACTTCATAATTTCTATATACCTGTTTCTATATACCTGTTTTCATATTTTATTATGTATAATTGTTTTGTCACGTGATCGCTTCGTGATATTGTCATTAACGTATCACACTATAAATAACGAAAGCGACACATTATTTTGTCATTCATTATCATTCTCTAGCTATACTTCGCTTCATTTGTCTACCAATAAATACAATAGAAAAACAAAGTTGTTTTTTTATTAAAAAAGAAATAAGGAACCTCATTTCTCACGCAAACTTCCTGTTTCAATAATATGTAATCCTACATTATCCTTGAATTAAGAACTAGCAAAACAACGTCCTTGATCTGCGATAATTCTAACTGGAGCACCAAATAAGGATAAACACTTTTAACCGCTCTAATACTATTTACCGAATCGATTTTTGTAGGTTCTTGCAATATTTTCATTATTCTCACTAATGTCAGAAACTAACTTCACAATTTCAGAATCTTTTTACTGTTCTACAAGTAACCAATTATCAGGAAGAACAATGATATCTATCCGCTTTATGTTCTACAATATCAAAAAATGATAACTATTGGCTCGAGTAACTGGTTTTTCGAAAATAAATTCACGTAACTCATGTTATCTCCTGGTCTATGAATTATATCAAAATCAAGTATTCGAAAAGGCACACTACATTGAAACTAAATTAAACAAAACTCAATGTTAGTAAAACTATACAAATCCTCTCCAAAGTATAATCAACACCAGATGTTCCAATTACAAGAATATCATCCATACAAAAAAAATCTGAAGACGTTTCGTAAACTGAACGGAAGATATAAATATTCCCATAGGCCTTCTGTTGTCACAAACGAAGTCTTTTCAATGCTTTCCAATTGTTTTCATTAAACCCTCTATAATCAATACACATCCTACTTGTAACATCTCTTTTTCTATTACCTAAAGAATAGAAATCGCCCATGGATATGAACTATGTCCAATAACTTTCGCATCCAAAACTCGTGTAGTGTATTGAGCACATTTTGCATCTCCACGGGCGCTGAATACTGTCTTATTAGAATCCTCTATTCCAATTAGAATTGGCTTTACGTCAGCCTGCCTTGTATATTGCATAAAATAATCTTTAAATAAAATAACTCTTTCAAAATGCAAACCCATTTTCAACTTAAATTCAGTCAATAACCATTTCAAACGTTAAAAAGTTTGATACCCATGTATTTATTTTTATTATTTTATTTTACGACTACGTTTCGTAAACCTTGGTCCTTTTACCGACAGGTGGATTCCCTCAATTCAAATTTCAATAATAATTATTTGTAAAATAAATAATTATCCTGCAAAATATAATAACACAAAACAATAACACCTCAATATTAATGTAAATTCCATCAACACTTTTGTCAGGATATCTATTTTATTGAAATACACCAGCGAGACCTTGAACATTGACTACCTCTCACTGTTCCAACTCATTTAGTATTTTTATACTTTGGTATTCTCTTACCACGTATACAAGCTGCTACAGATTCATCTCTATCATAAAATCATAATGAATTCAAAACTCTTACCAGGATTCGCCATATTACATGTCAGCTCTGAGATCACACAAATTTCACTTTCTTTCGCACAGACCTTTCTCCTTATGATCATTTATTAGATAGATGGTCAACTACTCCGCATCTGAAGCACGAGAGCTCCATCCAAGACTATCGTGAGACTTTGCCACTCCGGCGTGCTTGCGATGACAAAAGTCCGAAATGGCGTCCAAGATGGCCGCTTTGCCGCGCTTTGGTGGCGTCACCTCCACCGAACTCACAACTCTCAGCACATCTCCGAAAGCACTTGTTGAAATATCTGCCACCATGTTAGAATCTCTTCAAGATCCCTACCTGAATCCCGACTAATTCAAATCCTCACTTCTGATAACGAAAGTCACGGATCGGGGGCGCGGGAACATATATCATCTCATATACCCGAGACGGGCGATAACTCCTTTAATGTGGACGACTGATACATTTGGGCGTATTCAGGACTCAGACATGATAGAAATGGCTTCAAAGCACATATCAATCTCTCTCGGGCGACAACCGAAATCTCAACGACGCTCCTCGCTCAACAGTGTACAACTGCACTCTTTGCTAACTGACAGGCAACTGAGGCGCACACTGCTTTCAACCGGTCGCCGGGCATTTGAGAAAGAGACACTACAGAAAACGACATTTCATTAAAGTAAACTCAGTAACGGTAAAGCCTACTCCGAATACAAGGCCGTACAGCTGGAGCATCTGACGTCAAAAGCTGAGGCAGCCTTCACAATTTTATTGCTATCTCTCTCTCGGCCTCTTTTGTCGCACTCTACCATTAAGTGATACCATGCGTCAAAATAGTTATTAGCTTTAAACACCGTATATTTCCGAAAGAGACACATTTTATAGTGTTCAATTAAATAAAATTAATAACTTTATTATTATACACGTTGTTGTTTAAAAATAAAACCAAAAATCTATTAAAATACCGAAAACACCGCATGTCGTCAATTGTCAGCTTGCACATGATGTTGGCATGACCGTGTTGCTGTTGCAAGAATGGTTTACAAGTGCTGCGTTCCAGGATGCAAAGGCAACTATAACCTGCACAACAAGGCTTCTGTCTTCTCCTTCACAAAGGATCCATAGTTAAGGACTAAAGGGCTCCAAACTATCCACCGGGAACACTTTCAACCTATCATTTATACTAAAGAAAATAACCTCAAACATTTGACATGTTTTCAAAATACTTGTGACAGCACTACTGATAAATCAGATAGTTAAAGAAGGTCTGCGAGCTGCATTTCAAGAGAGAAGATATCCTGACACACGCCGAAGTCTATGATGAAGAAAGTTGACAAAAATTGAGTGTTAAAAGTAAAAATCTTGTAAAAAATAAAAAAGTACAATGCCAACAATATTCCCAAATTGTTAAAAAAAAATTACAGTGCCGGGAACATCCCGAAAAAGTGTAGTAGATAAGTGCATTCGTTTAGAAAATAATTATTTAAATAAATCTTTAGCTGAGAGTTTGAAGACCGAGGATGGATATTATAAAAAAATATGTATTTAATAGTAAATCAACTACAGAGTTCATTTATATTATTATTAAGTGGTGGAATTTTATTAATGTCATAGGTATAAAATAGGGATAAAATATTATTGAATCTTTTAATGAAACCACTAATCTTAGATGAATTAAATCACAGATTTTAAACCCTTATGTTAACTTTGTATATTTCTTTAACTATTAATAGTTTTGGCGGTGAAGAGATTAATATTATAAATTTCAATAATGTAATAAATGAAGATAATTCTATGGATATAAATTATTTAAATGTATATACATCTGAATACTTCAGACTTTTCAATTAATTAATCTGAGGAAGAGTTTAATAATGTATCATCACACTTGCCAATTATAACTTGCATATTGCTCCAGATAAGTTTTGAAATTTTTTAAATGTAATATTTGTAAAATGAGTCTTTTTAGTATTGGAGAAAAAATACTTTTAGATTTGCATTCACACTATAACATAATAAAAAATATTGATAGAGGTAGCTTAATGTATCCACAACCAGATATAATCAATGTTGTGTTTTATAATTATTTGACAATAATTAAAATGAAGAGTGGGGAATATAAATGGAAGTTTTTAAAACGAACTTACCACAGAGCTTGTTTTATTATTTTCCAAAAAAATTGTTATTTAAAATGTTTTTTAATGGTTTTTCAATATCTACATTCGCAAATTACAAATTCCACATCACATTTTAAAAGTTCCCACCATCATTTTTTGAACAATTATGTTAAAAAAATTAATGATGGTGTTGTTTCGAAAAATTTTAAATCTAAAAGAAAATTAAATACTTGAACATAGCTATTGATTTTTCTTGTATGCTTTTTATTAACTTGCTTATGATATAAATGTGTTTTTTTTTTTATTTCAAAAATATTTTTTTGGTTTGTGGTGTATTTAAGTAAATTTGTCCTTTTTAGCATGTTCTTTGTTGTTTTCTTAATAGATTAACGTAACGATGAAAATAATTAGAAACCAAATCCAAATTATTCCCAATATAAATGTCCAATATCTGAAGGTATTCAATTATACTGAAAACTTGATACGGCGTCGTAATGACGATGTCGAGTTGTATAAAAAACAATAGACTCCGCAACGAATATGAGTTTTTTAAAAAAGTTACGGCCGATTGAATTTTTACGTGTGTCAGTTTTCGACTTTGAACAAAAAGTCAAGCAAGCTTGCAATTATACTACAAACTTGATACGGCGTCGTAATGTGGAGGTCGAGTTGTATAAAAAACAATAGACTCCGCAACGAATATGAGTTTTATACAAAAGTTACGGCCGATTGAATTTTTACGTAGTTCAGTTTTCGACTTTGAACAAAAAGTCAAGCAAGCTTGCAATTATACTGAAAATTTGATACGGCGTCGTAATGACGAGGTTGAGTTGTATAAAAAACAATAGACTCCGCAACGAATATGAGTTTTATACAAAAGTTACAGCAGATTGAATTTTTACGTAGTTCAGTTTTCGACTTTGAACAAAAAGTCAAGCAAGCTTGCAATTATACTGAAAACTTGATACGGCGTCGTAATGACGAGGTCGAGTTGTATAAAAAACAATAGACTCCGCAACGAATATGAGTTTTATACAAAAGTTACAGCAGATTGAATTTTTACGTAGTTCAGTTTTCGACTTTGAACAAAAAGTCAAGCAAGCTTGCAATTATACTGAAAATTTGATACGGCGTCGTAATGACGAGGTCGAGTTCTATGAAAAACAATAGACTCCGCAATAAAATTGGGTTTTTTACAAAAGTTACGGCCGATTGAATTTTTACGTAGTTCAGTTTTCGACTTTGAACAAAAAGTCAAGCAAGCTTGCAATTATACTGAAAATTTGATACGGCGTCGTAATGACGAGGTTGAGTTGTATAAAAAACAATAGACTCCGCAACGAATATGAGTTTTATACAAAAGTTACGGCCGATTGAATTTTTACGTAAGTTAGTTTTCGACTTCGAACAAAAAGTCAAGCAAGCTTGCAATTTCACTGAGAACTTGATAGATGGATGGGTAATTGTTACAAAAACTTGTATCTACATACAAACTAACAGTTGCAAAAACAAAGACATAGCAAAAGAGTAACTTTTCAAAAAGCCTCCTGTTTTATTCATATCACCCAATGTGTTATTTATAAAGAACAAAATACTATGGAGGAAAATAAACTAACAAATATAAAAATATTTTATTTCTATTCTTTCCTTATTGCTTGTAGCTGAAAGTCAAATAATGTATTTTATAATAAGCATGTATTTATTATGAGTATTATCGACATGCTCAGTGAAAATATATACATAGCTACACAGAGAATCAGGATAAAACATTAAAATACATATTAAATTGGCATTTTATTCTAATAACATTATTTTTTACAATTATACAGAAACAATAATAATACATTTATGTACACCTCATAAAAACTCATATGTATAGGTTTATTTTATTTCATATGAATGTTGAATGAACAGCAGCCGTTTCGTATTAGCAGAATGAAATGATGAAAGGTGACCCCAAACGTTAAATATGTAGTTAATTGACACACATTACGCGGAATGCAGTGGAGAGAACATTGGATGGGTCATTGTAGGAGAGGAGAGGGCCCAAAGTAGATCTCTGATTAAGACTGGATCTTGTATAAAGACCTTACAAGAATTTTCACATGACAGTGTAGGTACACAACCATAGATATGAGTCAGTTGGTGCAAGAATCACGAAAACGCCAGTGTGACATTTTTTAATTTGAAAAAAGGATTGGGTTGCTCATATACCTACAATATGATATTTTGAAAATTTTCTTTTTTGTTATTTCATTCATGAGAGATGTGAGGTTTTCAATTCAAGAGAAATTGGTTTTATATTACTTTATTTCACAAAAAATGGATAAGAAATATTACAATCGGCATTTATTTCAAATATTCACTTGACAATCAATATCTACCAGACCTAATGCTTCTTGAATCTTTGTTTCGCCGATCTCGAGATCTAGATCTTCTACGTGAACCACGATCTTTAGATCTTGATCGACTCCGACGTCCGCCAGAGCCCCCTATCGGCATTTTACGTCGAGAATACAAATACCTGAAATAATAAAAAAATATATATAATCACTGCTGCATATTTCTATTATTATGTGCAAAGTGCGTGTTGTATGTGCAGATTAGAGTGGCACTCGGGACTTGTTGGCAGTGGTGGAAGCCAAATTACTCAAAACCATACTAATTTTACTTGAAGGAAGTGCATGTACATGGTTGTGTTCTGTACCCTCCAGGGATCTAGTACAATTTTTTTTTTTTATTTAACCAATAATAATAAATTGAAAGAACTTTTCATTTGTCCTGTACTTGCTGGACTCACCAACTGAATACAATTATAATTTTGAAGAGATCTCTTAAATTAAGATATAGTGATAGATTAGAAAATAAGTGTAAAATGATGAACAAGGCTAAATTAATATGTATATACATTATGTAAATCTACATTAAAAATATATATTTTTTGAGCTAAAAATATATTACTAACCTACGAAGATCACGAGATATGGGTTTAAGGTGCATGAAATTACAAAATCCTGATCTGGTACACTCTCCCATTTCATATTGACGACAGCAAGCCTCTCTAAAATCTGTAACGGGTGAGAGCTCAGCATAAACAGGGCGGCCTCCAAACCAACGATTGTTCAGATCGTTTGCTGCTTTCTCAGCATCTTCTTCGCGACGAAACTGAATATGTTATTTAAAATTATTTATCATAAATTGAAATGAGGTTTTTTGTTCAAAATCAGGGACAAACACAAGTTTTAATCAGTTACCTTGATGTAAACATTTCCAACAAGGTGATCTCCGAGATTATCACATACATTCATTTCCTCAATTTCACCATATTTATCCTCACATTCTACGAAGACATCTTCAAAAAAATTGTCATAATGCTCTTGCATCTCTTCATCGGAAACATTGGCTACGACTGAAAATAAGGAAGCACTTTATGTCAGTTTTATATTATAATTGAATGAGAAAAAATCAGGGACATTAAATCAGAAATCTTCTATTATGCAAAATAATAATACTCTACAATATTGCACTTCATAAATCAGATCAATTTACAAAGGACGAAAAGACGAAAAGTCGAAAATCTAATAAGCCAAATTATGTATCTACATACAATGTATTACATATAGGTAGGTAGGTACCGATGAGATTATACATTTATAAGCTAATGCATTCAATCGATGGTTAGTTTAGATGGAAAAATAAATGTAATGGCCACTTACGATGGCTTCCGTCGGCTGATTTAGCCGAGTTTTGAGGATTCACATACAAGTTTTGTAAGAGGCATGTTTGTGAAAATGTCGGCTTGTTATGGATTCGAGAACAACGATCACCGTGGCGACAAGCACCTATCTTGAAATAGAAAGAACAGTTCACCCTGCAAGACAATTATTGCGATTACGATCAACTATTACTATCACAATCATTATTCTCACTAATACTAACTTGTCCTTCTCAGTTCCAAATATAGAAGCTAAATACTCGGCCATGATAACAAGGAGGATCTTAAGACCACTAGACTAGTCTAATCCAGATCACAAACTAGCTTCAACGCACTCGGACGCTTGTCAACCGGAAAAGTATTGCCATGACAAAGAGTAACGCCATGTACAGATAAATCATACATATCTGCACTCGATATTCAATATTCACTATTATGTCATTTTACGGAGCCTCAGAAGACACGAAGAACTTAAACCGTGCTTGCAACTACAACTAAACATATTACTTACAATTGTTTAGCAATTTGTTATGGCAACAAGCTAGTGTCATCAAGCGGTTAGCCGTTGACAGGTGGTATTCTGTATTCTGTATTCTGTATCCTGTATTGTATCGTATATGACTATCGGTGATTGCAGGCATGGAGAAGGATAGTAACGAGCAGAAGGCGCAAGTGGCCCAAGTATCACAGGTGGTCCAGCCGCCGCAAGTGCCACAAGTCGCTCAAGGACCACAAGGACCGCAAGGACCGCAAGGACCGCAGACCCAATCACATACTCCTGTGGAACTGAACCTCCTGCCGACCAGACAGTACTTGGACCAGACCGTGGTGCCGGTGTTGCTGCAGGGCCTGTCGCTGGTGGCCAAGGAGCGCCCGCCTGATCCGCTGTCCTTCCTGGCGTCTTTCCTGCTCAAGCACAAGCCTGGCTATGAAACCACATCTGCCTCTTCGCCGACCGCTGCTTCTTAGCGACTCTATACTGCTACTTAATACTTAGAGATACTCCATACTGTACTGTTTATTATAATACTACGCACTGTGACAAATCCTTACGATGTTGATGTATATACGCCTATTCTGACAATATAACATATGATCGATGTCATTTTTTTATTGATTATAAATAAAATATGATTCTTACTAATCAAAATCAACTAACTACTTATTTAAGTGTTTAATACTTGAGGATAGGATTCATCCTTTTAAAATTAGTAATATTGTCAGATATCCGAATTTGGATACTACCTATGTATACATATGTGTATTATTCAGGTCGAGAGTTATTCTTGATCCCTGACGTTATTTCATTTATTAAGTATACAAATTCTAAAGAGCAATAGTTTACTGTTCTCTTTTTAAAATTTGCGTATTAATGAAATAGCTCAAGTATTATTATTGAAGTATTACTGGGTAACCAGCTCTTGAATCTCAAGTCATACGTAGCTAGTAGCCACTGACTACAGACAATGATAGATAAATAAATAGTGTATTGTGTGTTGTGAACTTGTGACGGATGGCAACACTGCAACGAGGCCGGTGGCTTGTTTTGGTAAGCGTGACTGACAATGATCGGCTTGTAGGATCGTAGCTCGGTGGGCGTGGCCAATGCTGCTTGCACAAGTGCACTTGGCCATGTTAGTAGTCTTGGCGCTGACAATTTCCTCTTTAATTTGCATGTTATTGTTAATGTTTAATGACATTTGCCCTGCAGCTTATAGCTTCATATCATTTCCGACGATCCCCTCATTAGTTAATTTTAGTTAGTCTTACTGTAATATAATTAACACTACACTTCACTATGTTTAACTGTTCCATGATTATCTTTGGAAAATACAAAAATTTTGTAAATTATTTTTCATTGCATACAAATTTACAGTATCGTTTTGTTTAATTGTTTCTTTTTTCAATTCATATATTACGTAAGATATAATCCAAATATTAAAGGTCTCTATTAAAATTTTACTCAAAATAGTATGTTCCGTTTGGGTTGTTGATTGTTTCATTAATTATAATATGTATTTAGATTATAGGCTGATTCGTGTTTTTTTTTTTATTAGAATTTGATCTCTTGATGTTTGTAGGTTATATACAGGAATGTATTTATATAAAGCATGTCAAAAAGTGGTCTCGATACTAGAAAAAAAGCCAAGCCCGTTGAGGACCCTCGATTGGTTTTACAAACCCCAATAGCTTACAACGGAAATTCAGATCTATCCATATTGCCGATAGATAAAGATGGCATTGGTGAGTTTTATATTTTACAAAAATTATTGTAAGTTCAACAAAGTATTTATTCATTTATATCCACTATTTAAATTTTAATGTGTGATTGTTGTAGAAATTATTTCATGCCAAATTTCTAGTAAATACATTTTTTATTGTAGTGATGACGTTTTTAAGTGTATATCTTTTTATACTTTCAGCCATTTGTGAAAGATGTGGAGCTATTGGTGTAAAGCATTCATTTTATACCAGACAGAGAAAATACTGTAGCGTGACATGTGCTAAAAGCAGTTCTAATTATTACAATCGGAACCCCATGAATAGTGCTGAGTGTAAAGATGAAACTCCAACTAGTCAACATAAAAAATATCTAAACTATAAATTCAAATTGATGGATAACTCAGAACATCTCGGCGGCATGGTGCCGGTCGAACCTCTTCCAAAACTCCAAGGATATTGGGAAGCGACCGAAGACGACTTTGTGAATTCTTTGAAAAAATCTAACGTTACAAACACATATCAATGGTCCAATGAATTGTTTGCATGTGACTTTCTCGCAGCACCTGTTAAATTGTTTTCCCATGCACCACTCTCAAATATGTGGGATAATATTTTTGAGGGCATGAAAGTAGAAGTCAAAAATAGGGATTGTGAAAACTTTTCACACAAATTGTCAGATTACTTCTGGGTTGCCACCGTTTTGAAATTGAAAGGTTACATGGGTTTATTACGATATGAAGGCTTTGGAAATGACAACTCCAAGGATTTTTGGGTAAATCTCATGCATTCAGAAGTTCACCCTGTTGGATGGTGCGCAACAAGAGGAAAACCATTAATTCCACCTCAATCTATTGAAAACAAATATTCAGACTGGAAAACCTATCTTGTACGACAATTAACTGGTGCCCGAACTTTACCAACTGATTTTTATAATAAAATAAATGAAAGCATGAAGTCTAGATTTAGGCCTGGTCATATTTTAGAAGTTGTAGATAAGAATACAATATCCCACGTTACAGTAGCAGTAGTTCATGAAATAATTGGAAAACGACTGCATGTTAGATATTATAATAGTACTTCAAGTGACAATGGATTTTGGTGTCATGAAGATTCTCCGTTAATTCATCCAGTCGGATGGGCTCATTCTGTAGGTCATATACTTGATGCGCCTCTAAAATATTTGGAAAGACTAAAAAATAATGAAACTGATTCCAATGACACAACCCCAGATTTATTTAAATGCTATACCATAAAGGATCCACATAATTTGGGTTTTAACCCGATATTTGTTGAAGGAATGAAAATCGAAGCCATTGATCCATTAAATCTTTCATCTATATGTGAAGCAACTGTAAGAAAAGTTTTACAAAATGGGTATATTATGGTTAGTATTGACATATACCCTCCGTCTGAAGCTGGTGCCGATTGGTTTTGTTATCACAAATATTCGCCGTGTATCTTTCCTGCTGGATTTTGTGCTGAACATCACATTCCAATGACAATGGAGCCAGGCCGTC
>JAGTTH010001558.1:0-18097 GCA_022606485.1 Agraylea sexmaculata
AGGCTGGTTTACTACCCGCTGGGACTGAATCAACTTAATAATATTACTGTTGAAATTACACCTGAGCTTAATTACATCACACACAACGAAAATTAATTACTACAAATAATAACTGTAAAGCTTTCATATTTCAGGATAATACAGTATCATTATAATTTGTTTTCCTACACCCGAATGAATACAGACGATGTCGTCACGTCACGTCCAAGTGCATTGGGTCTTCTCGATGATGCTAGCTGAGATTTCTTGTAGGTTGAGTAATCAAATAAATCATAAGATTGAGTACTAATGTTACTTATAAAAATAATTTGCTCTAGATTATTTAATTATATTATAGTTTAGTATTAGTAGTTTTTTGTTCAGTCTCTTAAAATGACAAGCTTGAGACTTATTAAGCGAAATATATTTTTGTTAATTAGTGCAATAATTTTATGTATCTATTATAACAATGGAATTTCATCAAGAAAAAAATGTCATTCTCGATACAAAATTATTTCATTTTTTTTTAATTTAATATATATATATATATATATATATATATATATATATATATATACTTATATAAATACATACATAGACACATATGTTCATACATAGAATTATTACATAAGCATTTTGTATTTGCAAATATCAGTTTACAAAAAGTATATTTAATGGTAATTATTTTATTTTATGCTCATTATTGCAAGCCAATGCAGACGTAGTTCTAGATAATATGTGTTATTCTTTAAGTGATAATATTATATTTTCTGTAAATCTGTTTAGTTTGTAAGAAGAATTATTTTTATGGTACTTTCAAGCATTATTCTGGAAATTGAAATGAAAACGGAAAATTTTATATTATATAATTAGTGTTTTGCTGTATTCGATTTCAATTTGTCAAGTGCTTTCTCATGATATATTTTCTAATTTTAAAATGAGCAAACAAATATGAAGGAAGAACAATTTCAAGTAATAAAATTATCACTATATTTAAATATTATGTACAGTAAAACGATTTCTGTTTTTATTTTAATGGCCTTTTGTTGCACGATGTTGATTTATTGAATTTTGTATTTAACGTATGACGGCAACATCGCGACTTCTCTGACATACAAATAACCCCCAAATTTACATTTTCCTAGTAAATATTTTTGTATTTAAATTATATTCATAAAAAATATTATTTTATAAAGGCAGTTTTCCGATATATCTAATAATTTGCTACTCAAGATTATTTAATTTGCACTATATCTGTGAAAGTTAGATATTAAATTATATCTACTACTCGTGTTTATAAAAAGATCGTAATGCGAATTCGATTTACATATTTATGTAAATCTGAAACCAAATTACGAATATTTGTATATTTAAATAGAATTTTATTACATTAGAGATTTCTAAATGTCAATATTAGGTGTCTCTGTCAAAGAACTTAAGAAGAATTAGGTCTAAATAGTGAATTAATTTGAATTGAAAGAAATTCTTCTTAAGGATAAAATATTTTGAGCTGAAAAATCTTTTCAAACACGTACTTTTTCATTTGTGTATTATATAACTTTGGCAACTCATCTCATCTCTCTTCAGAGTTTCTGATTATAAGAGATACTAATTCTTCGACTCACAACCAATAAAAAAACTTTCTTAAATATCCATATACCTACTAGAATTTGACTTTAAAATCTCTAGATTTTAGAATTTAATTTAAATAGAAATAATATGTATTTTTTTAGATTCTATCAATACCTTTAAATGTGAGTGTCTATGATATGATATATTGGTATTTTTTTTTTAAATGGAAAGTTTGGGCAAAAGTTATTTATTCATAGGGTTGAAGATCTATCGCCTGTTTGTCATTTATAGGAGCATCTTTGACAACTTAACCCGAATCGGCAATAAATAACGAAGCCGTAAGAAAAGTTGAGCCTACAGAGTGTAAGTAATAAGTCGTATAAATCGACTTGTGTCTAAAAACAAGTTGTTTTCGTCGTCTTTATAGATTTTCAAGAAAGTGCATTAAATGGTAGAGTGAACAAGCCTAAATCTACGAATTGCACTGTGAATTTCAAATAGTGCTATTCCTATTTCTATAAATGTAGATAACTATATAGTATTCGTATAAGCGAATCCGGCAAATATTTATATTCTTGTACCTACTTCTAATATTGCGCGTATGAGCCACAAATATTGCGGGACTTTCCTTTGAAGATTCTATATGTACAAAATACGACCTCTTTGTAAATGCAATAACTTGTGTGGACTTTCGGGATATTATTTTAACATGCATTAATTTAAATAAAATATTTTTAAGAGTTTTGGCAGTTATTAGCATAATATGTACCTCAGGAATTGGTACCACGTATGTTCATGGGTTTTAACTTGTAATTTTACTGAATAAAAAAAACAGTTATTGCAACTGGAATACAGGAAACTGTTATAATTTTAAATTATTTATAATATTATTAATGGTTTATATCTGACATGGTAACGTAGCGTAACAGCGTTGCATCGGCGACACACTAAAGAGGCTCGAAACTGAAGGGTCATTTAAGGTATGGAAGTTGGACAGGTAGGAGGAAAAAATATTTTAGTACATCGTTAACAAGTTAAATACATACTTTTTTATAAAATTGCTCATTGTTTTTATATTTTGGCAAAACAGACTGAATTGAAAGAATGTTTTTTTATTCGAAAAAAATGACTAAAAATATTTATTGTTAATAAGGCTTCTGTTTGATAACTGTAGATATTTAATAAATATCAAATGCAGTAAGGTTTAATGTTTAATCTGTTTCAATGCAAGCAAATTAAAACGTCAAGCCTGAAAACTGGAAAAGTGTCATTTAATTGCGTTTACAAAAGGATTGTAACTAAAAATAAACATGAATAGCAAATCAAAAACTCAATTATCAAAATATGAATTACTGTATCACCTTTGAATTGATTACAATATTTTTCAATAGACTTTCCCTTAGAAGCAGTTTTAATTAATATGATAAATATGAAATATTTGATTTAATGGGTTTTTATCGCAACCGCAGTACGATTACAAATAAATCCAGGATTAATATAAAGCCTTTCGAATTGAGTTGTTCAATTAACATCGAAAGTATCCACTGAAATCGATTGCGAAAGTCCTATTTAATTCAATACGATTGGTTCGCTTTATCATTTGATTAAAACCAGCTTTGCTATTAAAAAAACACGGTAGAATTCGACTTAGTGCAAAATGTATTCTTTTTTTAATACAAAAGCATTTTTGAATTGAATAAACAAATTATGATAATGTTTTATTAACTCGTTGAATTTTTTAGCATATGTAAAAAAAGGGAAAAAATATAATGAAAGAATATTTCCACTATAAAAAGGTAGAATATTCGGATAAATGGTCTGATTGATGTAAGTAATTTCTATTCTAGAAAAGTTATTTTTCATCTATTTAAATTATTATTTATATTAAAGAATTCAGAAATAATCCTGAAAATTGAGAATTTACAAAAATCAGCTCTATAATGTGCTTTTAGGTGGTTTTATTTTTTATTGAAAATGTAAATGTGTTGATACCAAAAAATATCAACCGCTTTACAATATTGAATAAAATTTAATTTGAATAATTAATTTATTGCTAGATTTTGCTTGTGAGTCAATCAATTTTTTTTTTCACACAATTCTAAGATATTTTTTTAATTTTGTGAATACATAGTATATAAGTATCTTCATATTATTGCATCAAACTGCAGTACCGTAATAAGGAACAATAGTAGAAAGTACAAATGAACATCCACTTTATGATTTTTTTTAAATCATGCTTATTTACTTGGATATAATTGTGCATTCTTTTCAGTCCGAAATATATATTTAAATTTGACCACACATGTTTCCTTTTATTTCAAGCGTTTTATTCGCCGCCGCTGAATGTGTAGTTTTTGAACTGCGCTTTGGCACATTGCATACTATAAATGGATTTTGTGTGTCACTATGACACGAAAAATTTTTTTTTGAAAACATCCACAAACCGAGATAAACAGAGCACTGAATTGCCATAAAATGATTATTTGAAGTTTTTTTGTTAAGTTACTATAACGTTAGGCCACATGGTGGTAAAGAGTAATTATTTTACAGTAAATACATATATTTTAAAGTGAGTAAATAGGATCGTTTTTTTTACTTCTTCCCTAATGGGTTTTATTGTGATATAATAGTTAATTGGACCCAAATATTTTTATAAGGATTGTATTGCTTGTTTAATGAAATTGACAAACGTTGAAACTGTCTTTTTAATTGAAAATTAAATTCATTGCATAGAAAAATCTATTTGATTAATTTTATCCAATTGAACACTGTATTAAAAGATTTAAATGTGAAAAATACAGTTCTCAATGATTAAATATATAAATGTTTAATTCAATAATATACAAGTTGATTTCATATATTTGTTGAATAAAGAGGAATTTCAGTATCTGACGAAACTTTTTTCAGGACGGTAGTGGATTATAGAATTTTCCAGTACTATAATAACTTTTAATACTTTAATAACTTTGAATACTTTATGTAAAACAGTACCGGATTAGAAAAGGGTGGGATTATTGGAGTTATTCTGTCAATGGATATTCATTAATTGCGGCATTGTTAATGTTTCCCGATAACTATATAATTAAGAATCGAACTAATTAGTCCTTATTTTGTTGGGGACGAAAGGTCTTTGAATAGAAAATGGCATTTCGGGGCCGCAAAATTAGGCAAACGTTAATGTGTTCCAAATTTAGATATCACGTCCGGATGCATCGGGGGGAGACCTTCAGCCAACATGGGGAAATTAGGGTCCGATTGTATGAGTTTGTCGATGTAACTGGCTGTAATTTTCTCGATTGTGGTGGAAAATTTTACATCCGAGATTCTAACAATTGTACAGCTCGAACCGGAACTTTCCGCAGCCGCTGCCCGCTTTCCGGTGCAATAATTCCAGCATCCGAACTTTGTTCTTTGTATGTGTCGCTGTAGTGGCTGGTCGTTTCCATGCATGGTCGATGAAATGGAAAAGACTACGCTAGTCCCTTGTCAACCTTTTGCTCGGATATCTCATATGAATAATGGAGCCGGAAGGTTGTTACGTACCTGTTTTGAGGTTCGCCTAAACGACTACTTGTCGTCTAATGTGAATGTACGATCGCCAACTTTCACCTTATCGTCTGCGTTCTCTACGCGATATTGTCAAAATTATTATACACACGTATTTCTAACTTTTATCCTCGAACTAAATCTTAAATGCAACAAATTTTCATGACAAACAACGAAGATAAATTCAACGATATTTTCTACTCGGATATATATATCTACATGAAATGTATTCATTCTTTTAACCGCATTATGTTGACAAGATATATACAAAAGAAAATATAAGCGAATCTCAATTAGAATGTCTAAATATATATCTCAATAAAAAAAATAGATTACTACCCGAATCTAGTCGAAAGACACCAGATAATTTACTATTTAAAAAAAATATTATAAGATTTAAGAAATGTCGACTATTTAATAATTAATATTAATTAAATCCTGATCGATCGGTTTGATCCAGGTAAACTCTGATTTTCTGGATTGTAAGGTCAGATACGCTTTGTTGGTGACCTGTGAAACTAGTGATAGTTAAGATCACCAATAAACTCAATAATGAATTAACAGGTTGTTTTTGTCTTAAAAACCAAATTTAAAAAAAGCATTTCAGGCTAATAATAAACCTAACCTAACCTGATGTTTTTTACCCTACAACACATTGTAATTTTTACTATACAAAATACATATGTATATTTTACCTAAACTTATTATATATTTATTTAAAAAAGGCTGCTATGTCGTGTATGATTATTAGTAAAATTTTAAATAAATAAAATATACTTTAATATTTACTGGAATAAAATCTGGTTTAACTAATCCTTTATACAGGAAAATGATCTAATCAATTCATACGAAAAGGAGTTGGGTCAAAAGCGTTCTGTTTTTGATTGAAAAGACCCTTAGTTTCTCTTGAATGTGGATTGTTGAATTTATTATATTTTAAATTCTGTTACAACTATCTTGTTATTATAGTTAGTTATATTTCAGTAGGATTGCTCATTCCTTCGTCGTGTCTAATTAACCGTAAGACTAATCTCTATAACCATCGAAAGACGTAAATAAAAGGAAATCTGTTTGAGAAGGCGAACACAATAGTGTAAGAAATATAAGGTCGTGTTGAGTAAAATAGCTGTTGTTTAAATTAATTAACAGTAATGGATTATTCCAGGCTTTCCAAATTAACGGCCACTCCTTTTCGGAAATCATTTGAATCAAATTATGCCTCCGAAGTGAGAATTTGAGAATACCGGCATTTATTATTTTTAATCTTTTCATGCGAAGCTGCTGAAGTATATCCAGACAGCCTTTCGTTATCCACGGTTATTAATCATCTTAAGAATTGGTATCAATTTAAACGAAAACGGCCACTTCATAAATTAAAAATAATTAATTCACGAATTTTCAAATTTATAAACGGGATCTTCATGATTTAAAATATCAAATATTTTACTTAAATATCTGTAAGTCAAATCACATAAAATTGAATCAAATAATTCTCCGCTTGATTTAACTTTATCTAATAATAAATAGTCTAGCTTACATGTGGAAGATGGAAGCTAATTAATGTTCTGTCTTTGAGAATAGCAAAGATCACTCCATATAGCATAAGCATAAAGCCTTATAATAAACCCCCCTTTGGCACCCATTATTTCCAAGTCATTGATCTGATCGATAGTTTAACCGCATAGCTCTGGGATTAAATAATAATATTCTCCAAATCGTATTGAATTTAGATCGATAAATACCTATGTATATATAAATAACTAAAAATAACAATTGTTTAATATTACCACCCTCGTCTCACAAGTATCTTATTATAATAATTATTGTATTTGGCAAATTATATGGCGTTGTTTAGTACGGTGTTGTTGGAGGAAGTTAGTTGAATATTTATATGTGTTGGTCTGATATCGCAACTACAACAGCAAACACGTTCACATATTGGATACAAGCCAAACACATCACATAACTGATGCTTTTTTATAACAAAAACACGTTTATTCGACATATTATCCTAGTCAATAAATTACACAAAGGTATATAATTGGTCGTCATTCAATTCACAAGAAAATTGTTTGTAAAATAAGAAGCACATTAATACAACGAGCTTAAAAAGCGCGAGCTTAGAGCTTAATCAATATGAAATTAAAGAAGTTTTTAATCGGCTGACAAATATTTAATAGCAATTTGACAGTCGACAGACCAATGAGATATTCGTTTAATTGAAAAGTTTATTATAAATGACGACGACAAAGCCAAAAGGAAACGAATTTATGAAGCTGCCATTTTCATAATTGGAAAATTTACTTACTTAAATAAACACCGAAAGGTTAGTTACGATTTTTTTTAAACAAAGTCAGCCCTATTTTAATTAAATAAAGCGTTCCTCTAAATCTTTAAAATATGGAGTTTGGATTAAATTTTCAAAGTATATGTATTTGGTATTATTCTGATTATTCTACTAACTAAATTTTGATGCAGATCATAAAAAAGACGATGATTTAATTCTTATATTGATAAAATATATTGAGAGAATGTTTTCCAAGTTATTTATTAACTTTGTGTAAAAGCCATAATTATATTTTGCACGTTGTTAAATTGCACGTAGAAATGAAAATTATAGTGATAGTTGAAAACTGATCCTGCCAGTAAATTTGAACGAATAATATATTATTACGTGGAGTATAGGGACCGGTAACATTTATGGAATTATTGCAAAACTTCCTAAATAATAATAAACCGACACACAATATAACCACATAAACTACTCTACATTGTTATGTTGAAAACTAAAAATCAGAGATGAAATTATTCTAGGCACTAAAAATATAAAATATGCAACCTACACACTTCCAGAAGAGAAGTCTCATAAATTCGATCACCAACCAGACGACCGAGTTCAGTTCTCGTTTTATCTTACATCAAAAACTTTTGTCGGCTCTTCTCTTCTCTATTTTTTTTCATACGATTTTCCTTAAAAAAATTCATCTTAAAGATTAAAGATCTAAGATATTTTAAACATAAAAAAATGAACAATCGATATAAAAATTAAAACCCGAGTGTTGGATAACATTTTTTTGCCATATTTAAATACAAATTGAAAAATATTATTATAATTCATATCATTGAGTTCATCATTTATCTATTCCTTGATTTCAGAAATAAATTATAAAAGTACCATTAAAATTTGGCATATATCGTCACCTTACTTTTTCTAAAATATTTCGACATACCTCCCCTTTAATAATATGCTTGGAATAAATGTTTTTTACTGCTTAGGCCTGTAATATTTTAATTCGTGTGCGTTATATAAAAGCGTCGAACAGTGTTAAAAAGAGATGCATTTCTAAATACAAAAAATCTCTTTTTATTTATTTAGATTTTGTTTGGTCAAAATACGTCCAAGGATCTGAAACATATTTTGACACTAACAACTGCATTATCAACAACAAGTATTATAATTTTTACTAACATACATTATATATGATTCTCTTTATTTATACACTACATAATTCTTGGGTTTAGGAAGGTCCAATGAGTGAGTATGGGGTAGAGAGATAGATGGACTATATTTTGTCAGTGATCGTAGTTATATTGAACTAATTCTATTTGTGGGCAATGACTCGGTGAGGTTGTGCGCTCAATAAATACGAATTTGGAAGCATTATCAGCATGAAACACTCCTCAGACCAAAACCAAGTGTCTGCTATATTTAATCAATATATTATATTTTAAAATTGAGCTCATGTCATACGCAATACGATGCCATACGTTCACCCTCAGCGTCGCGACGCCCAGGGTTCTTATAAATAAATTATTATGTTTGTGTGATGCAACCACTACTATTAACTTCAAATTTGTTTTTTAATCATCTTAAATAATATTAAAATTTAAAAAAATTCTAAGAATGACTCGTGAAAAAATATAATTATATACATAATATCATCATGATTCATATAAATTAGGTATACATTATGAATGTTATGTTGGTTTAGACCATTTCTGTTTTTAATGCTCGAAATAAATATGTAAAAAACCACCGATTATTAGAAGGCTGGATAAGTGCATGATAAATATCAAACAGAGGAGTTGACAAATGCAATACAAACTGCTTCAATCAGACTCGTCTGCTTGGTCCGCCATCTTGATATTTATACAACCAATCGTAAAAAAAACCTAGACAAGAAAAATATTCTCGCAATACCCTACCTACCCTTAAATATTCCTCCCGATAAAAGCCCACCCTGTAATTTTCGACCCTTTGTATTTATTTTAATTATTTATCATACAAGTGGGGGCCTCAGCCAAATTATACAATATAAAAATATTTTTTAGTTTTGTTCGGAAATTCTTCTAATTAATTACCACGTGAAACTTTACGATCATTATATGTATATATTGAAGGTTAAATATTTTAAAAAGTAAAAAGTAAAAAACTGAAATGATTTTTAAATACCCGAATAGTTACCAATTTGCACTCAATGTTATATAATTTACAATGATGGAAAATTGTGGTAAGTATAAAAATATTAATCCAATACACACTGTTTGTAATATATGTATACAGTATGAAGAAAAATAGAAGAGTATTTTTCTATCTGTATAAGTTGTTTATGAAGGTCAGACCTATAAAAAGCACATTTCCCATGAGAACACATGCATTCTTATAATGGATCCTTATGGTCACGTACAGATTATATTTTAGCCACACGTGTTGGACGTTATACAAGACTATTACACAATCAATTGTCACTTCATAACCACCACAACATTTCTTATCGTATAAACTGATCAAAAAACAGCAGCTATATCGAATTCAATTCCACTTCTTACCCATATCCAGAATGGAAAAATCGTCCACGGCAGTTATCGCGGCCGTCGACTTTGCATACGAAAAATATCGAATTGTGTCTCGTGTTTCGAATAACAGAATCCATTTTGCCTCCAGAGTGTACTTTCCTTCTCAACAATATATACATGCTTTGTATGTTTTTCGGCAAATAAGGAAATTGACAAAATGTTTTCTCTCGTTCTATCGCGCCTAGTCTGCCAGATAAGGCGAGACGATCTCTATTACCATATTCATTGAATCTCTTGTAAGAATGAATGGCGTGATGTGAATTGAAGGAAATTCAAATCATAAACAATTGTGTATACCCTTGATATTCATTCGAAGGTAGCAATATTTGAACAATAAAATGCCTTATGTCAGAAAGGCTACTTAAATTGGAAATCATAATCAATTAACATGCTTTTATTAATATTAACCCAACAAGCTCAAGGCAAGTGCTCTACTTCTGGACGGTTTTAATTCTGGACAGTCATCAGATCTATGGTATTAAAACATAAAAATAATATAAATAAACGAGATGTAGCATTTTAAACCTTTTATTGAATTTAATAACTATTACTGCTAAAAGAATACTTTTGCTAAAAGAATACGTTTTCGTTCAAAAAGTGTGGTTTGGTTTTTTAGTCATTTTATATATTTTTTCTTAGTCAAATGAAATCATTTTCAATGAATATAAATACATACCTGTATAGAGAAATAGTCTGTAGTTAAAGTATTAAGTATTTATGATTAATTTCATCCTCCACGTATTAATTGTCTTTTAAGTCGAGTCGTTTAGGATCCAAAGCTCCCAAATTAAGTTCAAATCAAATTTGATTTGCTTCAACTCAATTGAGTTGAGATGCAAATATGTAAATATTTTGTTTGGATCTTAAGAAGATTAAATTTAAAAACAATCAAATAAATTTAGATAATTTAGAAACAAATTTGGAAGCTTCATTTTTTTACGCTTAGCAAGAATATATTTATTTTGTATAGAGAAGAAACTTTCACTTACAAACTTCAAGCATAAACTATTTAAAACTCACCACGTAGGTATTCGTGTTATTTTAGACAATGCTAAATCATTACTTCTAGATACAAACATATATACAATATAATTCTCAGCCATGTCAACTGGTAAATTTATTCTGATGGCTTTGGTGATTAAGTGCTTACAATAGAGTGCTGTCATAAGAGAGGCTTTTGCTTATTAACACCATTGCGTTGTTATACAAGAAAACAGGATATTGCATGACCGTGGCCATTAGACGAGAGATGGAAACTTTTTATCAAGTTATAATAATTTCCTGGCGATGAGCCGTGAAAATATACGACGCGGGAGTCCGACTCCATTTTTTTTTCAGCCCCGGAAAGACCTCGCCATTTTTATGAAAAAATAAATTATAATCAACGCTTCTATAGCTTTGCGGAGAGAATTGCAAATTAGCCACACTCAAGGTATTATATAATGAGCTCTTTATAAAGAGGGTTTTACAACCAATATTGATTTAAATCTTCAGAGATAATTGCGCGTACTTGATGACTTCCCTTATTTCCATACAAAACGGTCATTAACGAACTTTCCGTATTTACATATTTTAATGTAATGTCGCCCTCTTTATAATTCCTTTGAAAGCACATAATTATATGGAAATTTACATACATGCGTCGACGATCAAAGCAATTTGAATAAGTGTTCAAAATGTGTGTAGGCAGAATTTTATAAAAAAATATTTGAACCTACCAAATGATATTGGTTTAATCCCACCTGAGCGAATTTATTAGTTGAAATTATTTGAATACGTCGTATTTACGTTCGAGCACCTGGATTTGATTGACGTAATGCCCCTGAGAAATTCACCCTCTGAATATAACTAGATGTCTCTATATACATGAAAAGATATGTATAAGAAAAGTATGAACATAATATATTCTATTCACGTTACTATTGTAAGATTTCTCTTAAATTAATCCATTAAATATTATAAAAGTATATTTATATTTTCATCACGATAAAGAAAAATATTCCCACACAATAGAAAACTCTATTACGTCAATTTAGATCAGACTCTGTGTTGTCCCATTGTTTGTTGTAGTAGGTTTTTTTTTTTTTGAAAAAAAAAAACAAATAAATATAGAAACTCGTCGGCGGCAAAATTAAATAAAGCATTGTGTTTTATCTGCGGCTTTGCTTCACTTGGCGCTTCAAAAAGGACAACTTTCTTTATTTCTGCTAGTGAACTTATTAATTTACAGCCTGGGGACACTGATTTCTGTATAAGACATAGTTTGGTGATGTTGTAAGCCTGGTTTATCATATTATGGAGAACGATAATGTAGAAAGTTAATCTAGTAGTGGATGCAAGCACTTCTTGTAATATTGAAATGAATGCGCACAAAGAAAAGTATGAAAACTATGTCAAGATGAGACTTTAAATTAAAAATTAAACTTATAAAGGGAAGTCTTTGATTGTACTAGGCTTCATTCAGAGTCTACGTTTAATTAATATGTGATATTTCACCAATAATTGTCATCAGGCCTTAGATCTAGTTAAGATATTAAAGATAAATTAGTCTCAAATTACTCAAGCAAAGACGATTTTTCAGTGGCCCAATTTTGCAAATCAACTCGATATATTGTACTCGTTTTAAAAATGCTGGATCACATTTTAAAAGTCATGAAGAAATTCACTCAAAAATGAATGTTACTGTGCTATTTAAATCATCTATGCTTTTATATGCAGCTGATAAATAAAATAATTATGTAATTTTATTTATCAGCTATTTTATTGCCTAATATAAACGTTCATCCCTAATTATTATTTTGGTTCAGGTATGTTTTTATGATATAAGCGGATTTATTATATTTGTCTCAAAAAAATAAATGATTGATTTTCAAATCAAGAAATATGATAGATATTAGCCCAATGTGTGAAAGTTAATACAATAAATTTGTCATTAAAAGTTTTTTGAGCATTAGATTTTGCTTGGAAAGCCATTTGAAGAGTTCGTAGTGTAAAATGCAACGTTTAGTTCGCCTCCGGAACTGGAAGCTTTCCTTTGAGCTTTTAATGTAGCAACGAGTAAAAAGTGTTTGTGGACCATTTCAGTGTCTTTGGTCGGAAACTGCGGAAAATTAAAACGAAATCGATTGACTCGAATGAAATTACTGAACAATTCCATTTCCACTTGCTCACACCGCAAATTATCACAATGAATTTTTACATTAAGATGCTCTTAATGCGCTTTAAAACCTTCATCTTTATACTTGAACAATTATCATCGAGAATAAAAATATTTTATAATTTTATTACTGATGTCTAGGTATAAAAAATGTGAAATTTTAAAGTATTTTTTGATCATACAAATTCAATATCACAAAAATTCTTCAAAGTCTATACTTATGTATATAAGGTATAAGGTTAATTATAAGTTGGTATTATTTTTTTATAAAATAACTATTAATAAAAAAACATCAGGGTGATAACTCAGAAGATAAGGCGCATGGCTATATCCAGTGGGGTCATTGGTTCAAATCCCACTCAACTAAAAAAAATATCGGTTATTACGACTGGGAGATTTATTTATTTATTTACGCTCCGAGGAGCTTTTATTTTGGAAAGGGTCTTTTTGAGAGGGTTTTTTATACACAACAACGTGTTGATTGTCTGTTGGTGATCTTAACTATTACTAGTTACACAGGTCACCGACAGAGCGGCTCTAATCGCCTCAGTATTTACCTTACAATCCAGGAAATCAGAGTAAACATGGATCGAGACGATCGATCGTGATTTTATTCATATTATCCCCGATCTCTCAATCGTAATAACCGATCAAATCAATTTAAAAATTCTAGGCTTGAGTGGGATTTGAACCCATGACCACAGTATTTGTAGCCACGCTTCTTATCCCCTGAGCTTTTGAGCTGGTCAATCGGGAATAATATTAAATCCCAATCGATCTTCTTGATCCAGGTTTACTGTGATTTTCTAGATTGTAAGGTCAATACCAAGGTGATTATTAAATCTGTTAGAGCCGATTAGTCGGTTATCTGTGGAACTAGTAATAGTTCGCCGTTAGTTACCATCACCAACGTACAGTCATATATAAATAAATAAAACTTGGAATGTAAAATTAAAAATATTTAAATATTTTTCATATGATTTATGTTTATGAGTTATGGGTTAGTGGTAAAGGAGATATTTGGCTCAAGGGGTGTTTTTCAGGTCACATATGGTATAAATTTATTTTTCGAATGTCAAGTGTTTGTCGTATTGAAAATGGGAATATGCGGTTCTCTTCGTGTCCAATAATACGATCCCCTTTCACAGAAGCAAATTAGAAGTTAGTTCGTACAGAAACGAGTGTTCAAATATTTCAACACTGCGTGAAAAAGTTTCGATTACGAAAACTTTATTTTACGAACCAATCCCATTGAAATTAGCATGTTTTTGGATTTTTTAAAATAAAATAATTTTTACATAAAAAAATAAAATATTTTCGATAGGAAGATATTTCTAAACGCTGGCAATGAAGGCATAAATTTCCAGCGAGTGGATTCCGAAAACGACAAGTGTCCTAAATATTTAGCCCTGTCCTAAGTATAATTGAGCTCTGGCATCAAACAGGAATTAGTATGCAAAATTATTCGATGTCACGCCTCATTGCTTCATACTACGAGAGACTTAATGAGATACCCTCGTTGCGCTGCGGTATTTCCTCAACCTTTATAACTGCAGGATTTGTTTTCTCATTAAAAATAGCCCAAACGTGCCAGTAGGAGTAGTTATTTAAAGTTGGATTGGTTGTGATTGTAAATCTGAACTATGTAAATCTGACTATTTGAGTACAACACTTACAAAAAGAAACAATATTTTAATAATTAATAAATTCCGTTGTGTATGTATTATAATAAGTCGTGTACAAGCATGTATTTTCAAGGAAACAAGCTACAAATTCTACATAGATTGATGATATTCGAGCTTTCTCATTCGGGGTTGCTCGTAACATAAGTGGATTTAGGTGTAGGAATTCTGTTTATGGGGACGAAATCTGTATCTATTTGTTAACAAACATAAGATATATTTACGTAAACACCCTTTCAAAATTAAATCAGCACAAATTGTTGATTATACAGGTGTTTTTTATGGGGCTTTATATCAAAAGTTACAAATTAACATCTGGTCCTAGAAATTCTCCTTTTGTGTGTATACTCTATTTTAATAAAACTCATCTCATAGTGTGATTCGCAATTTCAAATTCCAAATCGATCTCTTCAGATACTTGTCTATCAGAAAGAGAAATAAAGAGACCCGAGAAAGAAATGAGAACGCTTTGCGAAAATTTCCATTAACAATTGTTCGTCGGCCCGTGAAAAAGAGTTCATTTGGAGTTCTGACGGAAAATCGTTGTGAAAGAATTTTATGTATCCACTCCTGGCAATGATTGCAAGAAAAAATGCAATGAGCGATTGAAAACTTTATGAATATTTATTTAGAGTAGCGGTAAGCAAAGCACATAAAATGAATGCAAAAGTGAAATTGGGTATATTTCGGTTATATTACGGTAAATACCATGTATAAAAATATGATTTAAATAATATTTGGGATCACAGTTATTTATATATGTAAGAACATACCACTAGGTAAGGATAGACAATGCAGAAATATAAGTTTACCATCTTCAAAGGGTCGATATCGAATAACAACACGTTTGACAAGTCCTACGATACTACTGATTTACATAAAGCAATTCCTAAGGCGTCTGCCGAAGTTGTAGTACTATCGACCAACTTATTCGATATGGAATTTATAGGAAGACCTGGGTCCATATAAATGACAAATGATAGTAATGATAAAATCGTTCTTACGCCCAAGTATTGTAGTCTCGTAGTCGTAGCACAGAAGCGTCGTCGTAGCACCAAACAACTATGCGCATATAATTATGTCCCATATCGTTGTGATTCCAATAAGCATAAATTCGAGCACAGGTATTAGGGGAAAACTTTCACGCATAAATATGAACACAAAAGCCGATCATTGTTCAAACCAACTAAATCAAATAATATTGTGGAGAGTAAGATATTTTTCTAATAAAATCAAGAAATGCGATCGGTCGAATGGAAAAACGGAAACGAACCGTATTTCATTAAAAAGTTTTAATTGCTAAAAATCTTTCAACATCTCGCACGATGACTTCTAAATGCATTAACGATGTTGAAATTAACATTTTGATTATAAATACACACCGGATAATCAATAAAAACAATTTTCAAAAAACACCCCGGAAGAGAATTATTATGCGTTAATGTATTTTATATGTTAATAAAAAATGGAGTAGAAACATTTATTTTCAAGATATATAATACGATTGTTATTATGTGTATATTTTGAGAAATTTCATAATAGTTTCGGTTTTCAAATTAAATCTATACAATTTTTAGATTCATTTGATGTGACAATAGAATTTTCTCTTTCCACGGGAGTAAAATATGTCATGGGATATTTCATTTGAGCAGATGTGATATTGGTTTTTTTTAATACGTCTACGAGCAGGATGGAAATTTTTCCTCGCGTCAAATTCTAGTTTTTTTCGTGTTTTCATTGACCTACGTCAGCCCTTATCTGGATTTTGGCATGGCTTTATGACACCATGCTAAGAGCACTTCACCTTAAATATGCACTATTTGGTTAAAAATAATCCCCATCGGCGGCTTTTATACTAAAAAATTTGATCACTTACCGTTATGATGTGAATTGGCGGTGACAGTGAGGACTGTATGGTGTAAGTCCTCATTCTCAGCCACATCTGCCTCGTACAAAGACTTGTCAAAGTATGGTGGTCCATCATCACTATCTGCGATCCCAGTCCGGATGAACTTTGTCACTGGAAACACAAAAAAAAAACATCTTAATAAAAACACGCAAAAAGATAAGCAAAAGAGAGAATTCACGGAGAAAGCTTTTTTGCACGCTCGTGACTAAACTGTATTTATACACGTTGTTTGGGAAAATAATGAGTTGGCTTTTTAGTAATAAAAATACCTTATTATATTTTAATATTTTATTTTTAACCTAATACATTTCTTAGTTCCAAAGAGTTTTTCAACCAATCAAAATTTATATGATACAAATTTAATATAACAGAACGATTTATATACAGGGTGGATTTGAATTGAGAATATTTAAGGGAGTGGTAGGGTATCGCAAGAATAATTGTTTTTTATAGTAAAAGTTTTTTATTGTTAATTAAAAAATTAAAATAATAGTTGTGCTTTTGGAATTGAGTTTGGGAATCAGTTTATCTGTGAAGTACTCAGTACAAGAGCCGCCTTGTGGCCCAGTGGTTAGTGTAACGGATTCGTGAGTGAAGACTCCCGGGTTCGATTCACGGCACCGGAGTCACTTGGTAGATCTAGCTTAGCAAACTAGATCTTAAGTACTCATTACTGTGTGGTGGCCTGGGAAACCATCTCTACTATACTCTCCTGTAAAGGCCATGGTGGCTTGGCCAACCCCCTATAAAGGGACTCCCGTCAATAGGGAAGGCGTCACGATATTTATTTATTACTCAGTAGTTACTCACATGTGTATTGTGTCTGTTAAATACGTAATCAATATATTAATTTTTTTTTTTTAATTTATAATTACTTATAAAAATTATATTAAAGCGAAATAATTCTGAAAAAAAAAAACTTAACCACGATACACCAATCATCTCAGGCAGGACTCGAACCTGCCTCTTCTGGTATGGCCCCAGATGCAATATTATATACTTAATATAATGTCAAAGTATATAAAATCTCTGATGGATTCAACTGATTAAACATAGTATATAAATTAATTATATAAACAAAATCTTTTATATTTGCGATAACCAATCACCCCTTAAAATATTCTCAATTAATTCAAGTCAAATGTTAAATTATGATCTATAAATATAAAAGGTGTCGTAGTCGATTTCTTTTGGTGGTGATATGTGGAATGTCTGTATTTAAAGATAAAACTAGTTGTCTTAACTTCACCAGATATCCTTAGCCCTTTTCTTTTATATTTAACAAGGGTTTTCCAACTTCCTGAAGCATATTTGAAGACTTCTCAAGACGCCCCATAAAAATATATTTACTATTAAAAATTGTTGAATATTCTTCGCGCCTATAGACAACCTCAT
>JAGTTH010001561.1:0-10916 GCA_022606485.1 Agraylea sexmaculata
AGTTTTGAATAATATCAGAGATTTCAGAAAGAGTTACCTCGTCAATCTCCCATTCAGAATAGTTGTGAAGATTCCTAATTGACTTAGTAACTGCTTGTTCTGTGAGACTATCTGTATTGTCATTATGTGTCAATGTGTGTGCTTTAACGAATGTTTCAGCGATGAGATCAACTTTCTCCTGAGCCTTGTAAATAATTTTATTACAGTCTTCGCTCCTGAGCGGAGGGATAATGGATGTTTTTCTAGTCATCGACTTACACATCTGCCAAAGTGAGTTATTTTGTGTTTTGAGAGACCTTATCTTCTGTTCCCAGGATTCATTTTTATGAATTTTAATTTTATGTTTAATTTCTAAAATAAGCGCATTTATGACAGATTTGAGTTTACAATTTCTTTTCTTTCGCCACTGATTCATTAATCTATTTTTTACATGAATTAAGTCCACAATTTCAGATGAAAGTTTGTTCTTAAAAGAATTGTTAATGGTTTTAACAGGAATATATAGGGCGGCGGCGTTCTTAATAGAATCTGTGAGTGTAGTGATTGCATTGTCAACGTGAGATGTGTTGTTAGTGTCTAATTTAAGTGTAACGTTATTGTTAATATGAGTTTTGTAAGCGTTCCAATTAGCCGTCTCATAACTAAAGAAGGTTTTTTGGGTGATTTTGTAATTTCCGCCGATGTTAAATACAATAGTGAGATGATCGGAGGAAAGTGACTGTATTACGTCAACTTCGGTGAGAGAAGGACAACCCTTAACCACTGCAATATCAAGGATGGATGGATATCCTTTGGGTGGGAAATGCGTTGGACTTTCGGGGAAAAGGATACGAAAGTCTTTTTTTATCACAATATTCTCTTAGTAAACGGCCATCCTTATTTCCGCGAATACAGTGCCAAAAAGTGTTTTTACAATTAAGATCACCAGCAATTATAACATCCTTACCGAGAGACATAAATTTGTGGATATCATCTTGACAAATTTCTATTTTGGGTGGCTTATAAACCGAGGCAATAATGTGAGTTTTATTATTAATAGATACACTAATTGCTATTACTTCAATTGAGTTAGTTTTACGAATTACAACTTTCGAATGACATATAGAGTCTTTCATCACGATTAAACACCACCGCCTGTTTTGCAAACTCGATCGTTGCGATGTATTACAAAACCTGGTCTTCTCAGAATTATATTTGTATTAAGAAACGTTTCACTTACCAATGCAATGTCAACACTTTCTCTTAACATAAAGTCAATCATTTTGTCGAATTTATTTGAAATTCCCCGGGAATTCCAAGCAACAATCTTAATATTAGAACAGTGACTAACCTTAGACATTATCAAGCGATGCGGCGAGCTCCATGATTAGATATATCCTTTCATTCTTTGTCTGACATGTCTTTAGCTTCCGCTGAAGCTCTTGAACCTTCAATACAAGAGTCATCAGGTCTCCTATCGGCATATCAGCGCTAGAGATTGGGGCGGTAATGTTCTTTGCAGTAGATGTGGTGGTGGGACCTTGGGCAATCTGTGCCCATGACAGGTCAGTCACGTGATGAGATGTGGACGGGGAGATGACCTGGGCGGCCATTGGTCCACGAGCAACCTGGGACCAGGAGCGTCCGTTGACGATGTTCGGGGGCGGCACTGGTGCACGCTGGTTGGCCGGTCTCGCAGCTGGCAGCTTGGGGGTAGATCTTAATTTGATCTGCTTCTGTCTGTCAGGGCAATCCTTGAAGTTTGCAGTGTGCTCCCCTCCGCAATTGCAGCATCTTGCGGGGGAAGTGGCATCCTTTATGCATGTGGAAGTCTGATGATCGCCGGCACATTTCACGCATTTGTATGCGTTGTTGCAGTTGGATGCTGCGTGTCCCCACTGTTGACAACGGAAACATTGCGTGATAGAATTTCTCCCAAGAGAGTATTTTTCAATTGTCACTCTACAGTGACAGATATTAGTAGTGTTTTTGAAGTCACTCATATTTGTCTCATTGCTGAGATTTATTAAATATAGGGGTGACTTCGTAATGGAGCCATTTTTTCCTTTAATTAGGAACACGTCTATTATTTTAAATCCTTTGTCGCTAAGGTCCTGCTTGATTTCCTCTACAGGAAGCAGAGGCAGGCCTCGTATGACAGATTTTTTAGGTCTGTCACATTCTAACGTAAAGGAGAAAAATTCGTTGTTTAATGATTTCAGGCCCGCTTTAAGGGCTCTGAAATCAGTGATATTGCTGGTTTGGACTCTGACTTGTCCGTTTGGTTTGTAATGTAGTTGGAATTTATTGATGAATTTCTTGACAATCGTCAAGTTTTCACCGTGCCCTGAAGATTTGAGATATAACGGGGGAGGTTTTTTGACATCCTTATCGGATGACAAAATTACCTCCCCCAGCGACTTAAATTGGTTTTGTTTTGGAATGGAAGTAGGAGTAGTAGGTCTTGGACGTTTGATCGGGTTCTTTGGTAAAAGAAACCCATCGATCGTCGTTTGAGCCATTACGTTTACGAGTTAACTAATGAGTATATGTTACTATGATAAGGAGCGATGGTACCTGATAATAATGGTGAAGTGGAGTTTGGCGGCGTTGCGGCAAGCTCGTTATCAGGAGAGGTCGCAGGGCGGCAGACCGGTTTGGTAGTTGCGACACTTGTGTACTTGACACTTTCGAATTTGCTTAACCATGCAAAGAGCACTTCAATATACGTGTGTACAAGACGGCTGTCTGGACGTAACTGACAATACATCTTTGGAAATATACTTAGGTGTACAGAGTGTTTACATCTTTTTACCTATAACTAACATGAGAATGTTTTATTTAAATTTGACATGAGTAATAGTATTTAATTATAGAAAGAATGGGAAAAAATAAAAACCCATTTACAAATTTGAAAATAATAACAACGATAAAAGCAATATTAACAAAACAGTTACAAAATATAATGCTTAAAAAACTAAATAACAATTTATTTGGGTAAAACCAAATTTGAGTTGAGTGGATTATTGGAAATTTTATTTTATTTTTAAAAATAATATCAGTTTTGGAAGTCCAATGGTAAAATGTACTTACGTTTCCTCGAGGCATATTTGGTTTTATTTACATGTCTTATTATTGGTTTAGTCGGGAAGTTAGTCATTTTAGTGTAATATTTTTTACTCAAATCTGCGATATTTGCTTTGATCATTTTTAACTTAATGTCCTCGTGGACTTCTTTAAAAAATGTGCCAGGTTCAAGATCTAAGGCCATCTTAAGACACTTGTTTGGACAATTTGAATTTTATTGATATGGATTTGTGCCACAGTAGACCAAGCTGGGCATCCATACAAGAGAATCAGTCTGATAATTGATTTATAAAGAAGTAGCTTATTCTTGGGTGACAGCTGACTACGCCTGTTAATAAGTGGATATAAGGTGTTAATAGCCAGGTTGCTCTTGTCCACAGCATATTTTACATGCTTGGACCAGTTCAACTTGGAGTCTAAGATAACTCCCAAATACTTGACTTCTTTGAGCCAAAGAATTTGTTCGTTATTGATATTAAGAGGGGGGATGTGGGATCGCTTTCTTTTGTTAGTAAATATTATTGCTTCAGTTTTACTCTCGTTGAGTTTAAATTTCCAGCGAGAGTAATACTGTGTTAGTAGGTCTACAGATGCTTGGAGGCGTCTACGAATTGTGTCTAATCTGTAAGATGATGTGAATATGGCGGTGTCATCCGCGTAAAGAGCTAAGGAGCAATTACGAGGAATAGGGATGTCATGGATGAAGAGATTGAAAAGATAAGGGGCGATAATACTTCCTTGCGGAACTCCCGCAAGGATTGGATGCTGTACAGATTTAACATTGTTAATATCTACTGAAAATTTTCTGTTAGTAAGATAAGATTGAATAACTTTGGTGAGATATGGTGGAGTGTTAGTGTTAATTAGTTTGTGAATGATACCATCAAACCAGACTACATCAAAAGCTTTGGCAAAGTCCAGGAAAATCATTCCCGTACTTTTTTATTATTAAAATTTCCTCTAACATGCTGTGAGATTCTTGTTAGTTGTGAAGTGGTAAACACCTTATTTAATTGATTTTTTTTCAGTATTATTTATTTATTTACAAGCATTTTAGTGTTATCATTCATAAGACAATACGTAATTTGATAATTGATTCAACCCTGCATAAAGCTTGCTAATTATATTTTTTCTAGTCTGATTTAAATAATCTAGTGAATTTAATTTTAGCCCACGGACATTATCGATTCAAAGTAAATTTTAAGACGGTGAGTAGGTGATTTTCAACACATTAAAATGTTAAGCACTTGAAGAATGAAGCTCTATAATCTCTTGACAGGCAATCGATCAAATTTGTCCATAGCAAAATACGATATTAAACGGATCTATTCACTATTTTATTAATTTATGGTCACTTAAAAAATTATTAGGGCCTATTTTATTTAAATATGAAAAATTTATATGATAGTTCGTGAGTATTTAGTTCGGCTATCGTGTTTTTGGTCGGATAACCTAAGGTCAGATCGTTTGTCTTTTTGTCGCTGCTTTAACTACAAACACTTTATCTCGTCCTCATCTCATTCAATGTATGTAAGTCTTATCATCATCATCATCATCGTTTGACCTTAACTACTTACTGTATGCGTCTATGCGGAAGCTGGGAATCTTACTCTCTCTATTCAGCATACCAAGCATTTCGATACTACCAATACTATTCCGTTAGAACTCTATTAGATTAATGACTTTGGATTGATTCTAACAGCGAGATTAGGTAACTACAGCAAGATACGCAATTCATGATGAAGGTGATCCATCATGCAAATGACCTGGATTATCATTAATAATGCGAGTACGTATAACAGGTAAATGCAACAAAAAACAACCCTTAGTTTTATTAATTAATTTAAATATATATAGCCTGGACTTGAATTAACTGAGAATATTTTTTATTATTAATTAAAAATATTAATAACAACTTAACAGACACAATACACACACGACGGGCACTACTGAGTACTTCACAGATACAGCTGATTCCATGATAGGGACCATAAATTGATTCCAAAAGCACTATTAATATTTTTAATTAATTCTTGCGATACCCTACCACCCCCTAAAATATTCAGTTAATTCAAGTTCGCCCTATATAATGAAAACATCCTTGAAGGAACTAGACTATATCCATTAGTCCCATTTTTATTTATATAATTAAATTTTTATTTTATATTTTAATCAACATTTTTCTTTTTTAAACAATATATGAATCTTTAATTTGGGTTATTATACTTTTAGATTATTATCACCTCATCAAAACAATAAAAAATGAATGTCAATACCACTTTTAAAAATTATAAAAATATCAGGATTATTTTCTTATTATATTTCTTATTGTATTTTTTCCTGTTATTTTAAAGATGATTTTACACAAATACATATATGAGATGCTGGATGGAATAAGGGCGTACAATAAAATTGTCAGTTTTGAGATAATCCAGAAAAAATATTTATGATAAATAAAGTATTGTCATTGGTAACACGTCGATAGAGAATTTTGAGCTTATTTACAAAAGCAACATTATAAGGAAAAGGAGCGTATACTGTTATTCCACCCAATCCCACAATTGCTGAGCTTTATAAGCCTACTGTTTGTTTCTTATATTTGTAAATGAAATATAAGAATGGCTAGAGGTCATAATAAGGCCGTGATTGGTCACGCTGTAATGAAAGTAAGTCTGACATATGCTTAACAAATATAATAAACTGTTAGGTTATAATTATAAGACCCACCCCTTAATATAACATTGTTATTGTAAGTTTTACTGTAGTTCTCAAATTTAAAGAATCAGGTGTGATTTTTCTTCAAGCAAAATTATATAATTGACACCTTTTTTAATTCGCCGCTCTAGTTTCTATAATCAATGAACATCCACAGTCTATTAATATATTTATTTATTTATCTAATATATATATATATATATATATATATATATATATATATATATATATATATATATATGTATGTGTGTGTGTGTGTGTGTGTGTATAATTAATCAAAATATAAAGGAAAGCATGAAATACAACAAAAATATAACATATTATAAAAAATATAGAGAACATCATGATTGCTTAAAGTTAAGGAATCCTTTCATACTTCTCATGAATGCACAGTAGGGCATGACAAATATGTCATTTTCCACCTCACTGGCATTTCATTCATTCAAAAAAACTCTGGATCTGGTTAATGGGGAGTGACGGAGTATGTTAGTATGGGTCCTAGGGGTTGCAAACAAGGAGTGAGAGCGACAGCGAGTATAATTATATATTTATTATAAATTAAATGATTTAATTAAATCCCTCTGATCTCGTTTCTTCTGTGATATATGTAAATGTGCGTCAGATTTGAATCCGCAGTCGTAAAATAGAGAGGGCATAAAATTAGAGTATGGCGTGGTGAATAGGTTTTACCCTTATACGGTTACAGTGTTAACGGTAAGTCGTCTGCACGTGCAAGAAGAAGTCTTGATGATGACCATGACTTGCTTGAGGAATGTTGTTCTTCAAAATTGGAGTGTTGTGTTCATAATATGAAGTGCATACACTTTACACACCCTGCGGTCACTAAACCTGAACAGCCACTCATTTTTCAGTAATCGTAAAAGATATTTCAAAAAGAGACCGCTACCGCTACTTTTTGTCTGTTTATATTTTTATAAAGCCACATGAGTGTTGCATTTTTTATATCAATTATTTCCATCAAGCGAATACCACAATGAGCATTTACGATTTTTTTTGTAAATTTCACATTCCATAAAAATCATGAATCAAATCAAGTAATAGCCGAAAAATGTTCATCTTCTTTGAGATAATATCAAAACGGAGGACAATTTTTTGACAATAATACATCTTAGGTTTAATTGTATCCTTTAAGCCTGGGTTTCCTAGACTTATATCGCCGTAAACGTACATAGTAAAGACTTTAATAGAGTGGCTTTGCTGTTTTTTGTTAATTAGTGCCTCGCCCGAGGCTCAGACGAAGCATTAACTAACAAGAAACCGATCATAAGTGTAGCTAAGTAACTCTAATATCGTATTTACGGTAACGTATACCTGGGAATCCATTAATTTAAAACCAATATTTAAAAAAAACCTGAATATCTCAATTAATTTATTTTAAATGGGTTTGTAAAATACCCTGAAACCCTGATTCTATTTTTTAAAAAGTAGCCTTAATTGTAATTTAAGATATTTTATTGTGCATAATCCACTAGGTCATTTTAATTGTAATTTTCAATAATTAATGTTTTTTTCTTCATGCACATATTTCATTATGACATTATTCACTTCTATAATCACTAAGTATTTGTTTTTATTTAATTTTTTTTAGTTTATTATTTAATATATATATATTTCAGTAGTTCGACTAGTGGTTTTTTTTCCAATAACTCATATGATGATGTGTTAATTATTTTAATTACGAATAGATTTTACTCTGTATTAAAATAAGTTAAATATAAATATACTATAAACCTAATATTGTATCAAACAATATATGTATATTATATTTAATAAAGCACAGACAAATAAATAAATACACTACGAATAATTTACACAAAAATTCCACTTATATTATAAAATATATTAAACCTACCAACCTTTGAAAATTTGGATAGGATTTTTCATCGCTTCATGTATAAAATTAAGATTTTAATTTATTATTCCGAATTTGAGATTATTAAATCATTAACCCAGCTATCTTTCTGGCGAACCTGTTTATTTTTTTTATTATACAATTTCTTTATAAAATATAATTTTTGTACAATGTTTTGATACATTATGATTAGATGTTACAATATTAAGTTTATAGACTTTTACTTATTTTAATACGGAGTATAATCAATTGATATTTAAAATAATTAATAAGTCATAACATAACCTGTTTAAATGTAATAATTGTATTTCAATCTACTCACATAAAAAAATTAAGTAAGTACTAACATTAAGGTTTTTGAATACAAATAAATTTGATATGATATAGTATCCAATCATTATAAATGCAATACTCATTATTTAAAAATCTGTATAAATTTGACTTAGTGATGAAAAATCACAATTCTACTATCTTAGGCGGTTAGTATGTTTTCATGAAATTATTTTTAAAATACTATAATTTAAATAGATTCATTGAATATGCCCCAAATGCCAAGATATCCTAATAAAGTAGGACAAGATTAGCACACAATAGTCGGGTGGTTTGGTGGGTGTTATAGTTGGCAGCCCACCTTGCAGCCTCGGGGTGAGTTGTTAGTGGTCTTCGGTGTATTCTACTATAACTATAGCAAACACTTGGAGATGTATTTTAGATCTAACTTGTAGTACAATGAGTCGTTTGCAAATACACGTGTGTGGATGTTTAGTATGGGGCTTAATTAAGCACGTGCGCTATTGTGTTTGCTGCTTACATATGCGCTCTATTCCATTACGACTAACGAAACAACACTAAATACTACCCCATAATCATATTGCGATCTTATCACAACTATTCCATAAATCACATCTATTCGCCCCGTGCACGAGTTACAATCAAACTCCATGATCTTTGGAGTTATTCCATGTGAAGTGAATCTGCGTCGCGTTTGCCGCCACACAACGAAATCTAGTAAAAAACTCAATATTGAATTTAAACCTAATCTTAATATGCGCCAAACCTAAAACTTGACCAATTTGATTACACATAGAGATGTGCCAAGCTCGAAAGAATATTATAGTATATTTTTAATGCATTTATACCAAGAAATTCGACGTTGATTAATCGAGAGTTCTGTCTTTATATCGCTTCATTGCACTCCATATGGGTATTTTTGTATGGAATAATACTACATTATTCGTTTGACTTTGGTACATCTCTGGTTACAGCACTGGTGAAAAGCGTCTGCATTTCTCTGATGGTTCTTTTCAATAAATAAACATGGTTTTATTCCTTTTTGACTGTATGAATTAGCAAGAATTGTTCGAATTTTGTTCCATTTTATCAAATAGCTGATTAGCTCAAGGGGTTAAACTTGCGCTTGGCTAAAAATTAAATTGAATCCCATTGTAAAAAATACATTCAGTTAGTATTAAATTTTAGGTTTACTTTGATATCCTGGGTTGTAAGGTAAATATTTAGGCAATTTATTACGTCGCGTCGGGCAGAGTCGCCATATGTAACTTATAGTTGTTGCATAAGTTATATATAAAAAAATGTGAAATCCTTCAAATTATACCCAATAGAAAAAATGTCACCGCAAGATGATAATTAGTCATATTAGGAAAAACATATTGAGAGATATACATAATTAAATAATAATATGAGACAAAGTTGAAAACTTAAAATCTCCACTGATAATAAATACTCTTAGTAGGAACCGTCGATAAATTGAATAATAGGTATATTTTATGATCTTGTGTTCTGTTTGAGTCTCGATCTATACATGCTGGAGCCCAATCACAGCCAATATGCGTCTATCTTATATTTATATATTATAGTTAGGAGCCGGTTTCTTCAACTCGTATTAAATCTTGAGCTAGTGTCCCACGGCGATTTACCCTCCAAATGCGTTTCTTCAACTGTCGAATCCTAGCTCGCAAAGATGGATATGCCATAGCTAAATCTCGAGCTCGTGCTATATTTCCCCCTCCGTTCCAGTTTCGTGTCAAAGTAAGTCGTCGCTTCGGCTCGAGTCGGCTGTATGCAACTTCTCTTGAATGCTTGCGATACAAACATTGGAACCATTCGGCTATAGCTTTAGTATCGTTTCGAAACCGACCCTAGATTCTACCACAAAAAACAAATAACCTAAACCCTTAGAGTAATAAAAATAAATGCAGTACACAAATTAATGACTAACTTTAAGGAATCGTCTACGCTTTCACTGTGTAAACCTTACGAAAACAAATGCAATTAGGAATATGAAATATCAAATCCCTGTTAGCATTTCATAATATTAATATCTCAAAACCATTTCAAATATATATTATATGGTAATAGAGAAATAATTTTTCGTTTTATATATTCATTATCATTTAATATATGTGTGTTATTATTGGATGAATTAATTAATTGAATTTTGTTTTAATTTTTTAATTTACAAATAAAAATGAGTAATATACTTTTGGAACATCGTACGTCAGGTAGTCAAAATTCCTGTGAAAAACGCATCCTCGTAGTTTCATACCACTTGAAGGCGGTGGCGCGGCAGTATACTTCTGTCTCGCCTCCACTTGTATACATCATATTTCAAAATAGAGAACAATAAGACGTTCTCAGTTCCCCAAAACTGACTGTGACTCTATTATTTCCTTACTCTGAGCCTAAACCCCGTCGAATCGAAAATGATTTGTTGAAAAGATCACGTGTGTGATGTTTATAGTGTAGTCATTGAAGTGACTGAAGGCTGGAGTGGGTTGGTTGTTTATTAGCGATAGTACGGGGTTCATTGTTAGTGTGGAGGAGTGGAAGGTATTCAGATTGAAGAGTGTTGAGGGTAGTTGTTGTGTACTCCATTACTGGCTACTTTATTCGTCCATTGATCAGTGAGGCTAAAGTCAGCCGCCCATTGTCTGTTACCTGATGGATGATCATGCCGCCTTCGATTGTTCCACTCCTATAAGATTTCAATACAGGCCATCGTACTATCGAAATTTTGAATATCTCTTCGATAGCTTTATGATAACTAAAGCTTCCGGGAATAACACTGCCTTCTTGGCACTGGTATTTTCCCACTACTTGTATACCCACCATCATAAAGTAAGCTTCGGAGTTCATCACCGGGTGGAGGTGGGTAATAGTTAAAATTGATCGGAAATAGCATTAATAAGATTCCAAGTTTACTCTGATTTTCTTATTTGTAAGCTTAATACTGAGGTGTGAC